>JAJEJO010004176.1:328525-599082 GCA_020662805.1 Glaucomys volans
TATCCCACTCCTCGTTTTATAACCAAAGGACTTAAAATTAGCATATTGTACTAACACACCACATCAATGTTTATAGCAGCTCAATTCACAATACCTAGACTGTGGAACCAACCTAGATGCCCTTCAACAGAGGAATGAATAAAGAAGCTGTGGTGTGTATATATATGCAATGGAATACTACTCAGCCATAAAGAATGGTAATTATGGCATTTGGAGATAAATGGATGGAATTGGATATTATCGTGCTAAGTGAAATAAGCCAATCCCCAAAAAACAAAGGCTGAATGTTTTCCCTGATAAGTGGATGATCATATAGAATCTGGTTGGGGGGGGCGGTGAGAGAAGAATGGAGGAATTTTAGATTACATAGAGGGAAATGAGAGGGGGAGGGGTGGGGTATGAAAAATGGTGGAATGAGACAGACATCATTACCCTATGTACATATATGATTAACAAGAATGATATGAGTGTACATCTTGCACAACCATAGAAATGAAAATATGTACCCCATATATGTGCAATAAATTGAAATGAAGTCTGTAAAAATAAAAAAGTAAAATAAAACATAAAAAAAATGAAACTTGATGTCTATCTCTCACCCAAATCTAATCAAAATGAATCAAAGACCTAGGAATTAGACCAGAAACTTTCCAACTGCTGAAAGAAGCCAAGGGACAACACTCCAATGTATTTATTGGTGCAGGCACTGAATTCCTTAACAAGAGCCCTAAAGCTCAAGAAATAAAACCAGGAATCAATAAGGAGGACAGTATTAAATAAATCCTTCTGCAAAGCAAAGGAAACAAGAGCATAAAGAGAGAGCCTAGAAAATAGGAAAAAAATCTTTGCCAGCTACTCCTTTTAAAGGAATGAATATCCAGAATACATAGAGAACTTAAGAAACAACACACACATCATCATCATCATCATCATCATCATATCTTCCTCCTCCTCCTCATCATCATTATAATATTTTTATAACTACCCAATAAATTAATGGGCAAAAGAGCTAAACAGATATTTCTCACAAGAAAAAATACAAATGACCAACAAATAAATGAAAAAGAAAATGCTCAACATTCCTAGCCATCAGGGAAAAGCAAATCAAAAGTCCATTGAGATTTCATCTCCCTCCCGTTAGAATGGCAATTGTTAAAAGGAACCGTCATGTAACCCAGCTATCCAACTCCTCATTATTTATCTAAAAGAACTAAAATTAGCATGACACAGTGATACAGCCACATAAATGTTTGTAACAGTGCTGTTCACAATAGCCAAGTGATGGAACCAGACCAGATGTCCATCAACAGATGAATGGATAAAGAAAATCCAGTTTCTTTTGCCTTATTGTTATATTAGATTTTTACTATTATTATATTATGATTTACAAATTAGAATTACTCTATTTTCATGGTAAATTGTTCCTCTTTTAATTGTGACTTTGCCTCAAATAATTTTTATTTTTTAAAGTATATTTTATCTTGTAATTACATCAGATTTATTCAATATAGTATTTCCCTGATATTGATTTTTCATTATTTTAAAATGTTATTTACTTTATATTTTAGGCAAATTTCTTAAAGGTAGCATACAGCTTGATTTTATTTGTTTCTTAAATCTAATCTGAAAGTTTTTCCATATTAACTGATAAATTAATATTTATTCTAATTACTAATATATTTTGATGCACAGTTACCATATTTATATATTCTGCTTATTTCCCTTTTTCTTTGCTTTTTCTCCCCCTTTTCACCTCTTCTTCTGCTTCTGTGAAGGTTAAGTTGTTATTGTTATTTTCTGATAAATGATTTTAAGTTATAAAATGCATACTCAAAGTCTAAAATTAATCAATAGATATTTCTTCATCCAAAGTAAAACAAGGATTTTAGAAATAATCCCTTAATTCAATTGACTAAATTCCCATCATTCAGTCATATGGTTTAGTTCTTTTGTTTTAAAAAGTTCAAATCAACCACTAAACTATTATCATGTTTTTATAAATAATTATTATTTAGAATTACCTGAATGTTTAGCAAAACCCTTTCTTATCACATTTTTCTGGGTCCAGTTTTCTGACTCATTAAGGAAGTATTTCTTTAGTTTTAGATAAGCTGTCATGCCATCACTTTTGAAATTTTGCTTAACTGGTTAAAAAATCTGATTTTATAGTTATTTTTTCTCAAATCTTTGAAGGCGTTATTTTATGATTATCTAATTATTATTTAATGTTTGCTATTAGTATAACGTGTCTTCCTTTTGAAGTTAGCATTTTTTAATCTCTGAAGGCTTTTAAGGTTTTTTTTTCAATTTCCCATCAAGATTTTAAATGGATCCCATGGTATGCCTTGGTGGGAATTTGATGTTAGTCCAAACTGGGACTCATTGGGCATTTTCAAACTGGTAACTTACATCATTTATCAATTCTGAGAAGTTGTCAGTCAATACATCTTTGTGTATCATATTCTTAATTATCTCAATTTTCCCCTTCTAGAATTCTGACCTTGAACCTAATTCTATTCCTTTTTAAACTTTTTGGGGATTGGGGTACTGGGGATGGAACTCAGAGTCATTCAACCACTAGGATATCCGTAGCCCTATTTTGTATTTTATTTATAGATGTTCTCACTGAATTGCTTAACACCTCATTTTTACTGAGGCTAATCTTCCACTTGCAATCCTCCTGCCTCAACCTCCCAAGCTTTTAGGATTATTTAGGTGTGTGCCACCATGCCCAGCCCTTCTTGAACATTTCATTGACAAAAATTGTGTATGCTTATCATATGCAATGGTGTGATATCCTGAAATACATACACATTGTGAAAAGGTTAATGGATGACTAATATATGTATTATCATCACATTTTGGAGAATTAATAACTATTCCTCCAAATCTGATATTTTGCTTGAAATTACACTTTTGACCATATCACATATTATCCACTGGTGTGGGAGCAAGTATAAGTTAAATATAATTACATAGTTTGGATTGGCATCTCTTATTCCTGACTTACTAGGATAGCAAAATGAAAGACTAGGATAAACATCGACAACATAAGTAGGTGGCAAGGGTTTGCCAGTTTCCACCAGATGGTGATATGGAATATCAGCAATTATTGTTGAGGAGGGACAGGGAAGCAGAGGAAGGAATAATTTTTAATGGTCTGTAATGGGAGAATCCTCAGCCACACTGGGATGGCAACCTGAGAGAAGATTTTACAAGATCTAATGCAAAGATGAACACAAAAAAAATTGTTCTGCTATTCCATAATGTCAGAACGATCTGGGGTAAAAGAACCCTTAAAATAGCAAAGCAAAACACTCTACCAGACAAATATCTAGGGGAGAAATTCTGGGACATAAAATTCCAATTAAATACAAGGACAAAAATAAGCAACTTGTGTTAAAGATAAATGCATGGAAGTGTATGTGGTGCAATTTCTTACACAGAACATGAATCATATTTCAAAAGAATTTTAATATAGATGAATTATTGTTATTAAATTGGGGTAATTAGAAGGATTATTAAAATATATATATGAAGTGAGAAAAATGACTGACTTTGTTTACCAAAGATAAAATCTGAATTTTATATAAAACTTGAATCTGTTACTGTGGGTTACAATGTCCCAATGCCCAATTACTTTCCATATCAATAGATATTAAAAAATGCATATTTTGATATTGTATAGGGAAATCCATTAACATGTGGAAGATCTGATTAACTCAGTGAACACATTGTTTCCAAATGAACAATGCTTCTTGCTACAGTAAAGTTCTGTTTAAATTGCAAACGAGAAGATGCATTTTAACATGGCTAAGTACGAACAATTCATTGCTAATGCTCCAGGTTCCACACTGCAACTAAATTTTACGAAACTGTCAAATTTTGGTATAGTATCAAAGAAGAAAGAGTCCTCTTCCATCTGTGTCCTGTGGAAAGCCAGATTTTCTTCAAATATGTCAACCCAAACAACATATCTCAAAGACTGAAGTATCAGGTATGAATATCCAACTGAAAACTAAAGAGACTGTAAAATGTAAAATAAAATTATTCCTCCTATTTTTTCCAGAAAAGTTATGTATTTACTATGCATGACTTATGTTCATATAGTAAGCATTTTGTCATTATTTTAAATGAATGAATAATTATTTTTAAAAATTATTGTTTAAATTTTTTAATGTAGTAAATAAATCATTAGATGTAAGCCATAAAAATAAAAGGTCTTTGAGAGTCTCAATAAGGTTTAAAAATATAAAGATTTCCTGAGTCCAAAATACTTAATGTGTATTCTAGAAAAAGTGTTGGAATGTAGAGAAAAGAAAAAAAGTTTATTGTTAAATTTGACACTAATTCTTTAGGCTGGAAGAGAAAAAAGATATGTAAGTTGCTCAAGAAAAGAAAATAGGAAAATGGAGACAAACTTTCCCCCAAGCATGAAGACCGCAGATAAAATGTTAGGAATGTAAAATACTATCCTATGAGCTAGTTCTGAGGAATCCATAAGAGAAACTTCAGATAATCAAAATACTGATGAAGAGCATTAAAAACTCCTTTAGAATTAGGAATACATCATGATTATAAAGGGGGCAGTTATAATAGTTAATGGCTAAGTGCTCTGAAAATATAGATACGGTTGCAACTCTGAAAATGGGGAAGAGGCAGTAAATAGAAAAATATTAAAAATCAAAATAAACTTACTGATTGCTTAGGTATTAATTTGCAGTTAGATGCTAACATCCATGTTACATGAAAAAAAGGATATTACCTCAATAAGATATGGATGGTGGGGACAAAGAGGGAAGAAGGAGAAACTAGACCCTTTCAATATTGCTGATGTTAAGTAATCATTAAACAACAGCAAAGGAGGGGAGCAGGGAAGGGGTAGCAAGGTGGAGTCAGTGATAGAGTAGGGATATTACACAAAGGTATTAATGAAAAAGTATTTACTAGGACAAAAATGTAAACTCTCCCCCAAAATAAAAGGATATACCCCTAGAAAAAGATTGAGTAAATTTTAAAATGTGCTCAAAGAAAAATTAAGAGTCTAATAATATAAAACTTCACAGCAGAACAAAGGTCAAACATATTTCCCATACCAGTAAGTATAAGTGGAAATATAAGTGGGGTCTAACTCAACTTTTTTAAAACAGCTTTATTGAGGTGGATTTGATACTCAAAAAAGGGATACATATTGAAAGTATCCAACTTCATGAGTTTAAATATTAACATACACCTGTGAAACATTTCCACATTCAAGGTAATAGAAATACATCTATCACCTCCAAAAATTACATGTGCACACACACGCGTGTGTGTTAAGAACACTTAACATGAGATCTATTCTCTCAATGAATTTTTAAATGCATATATACAGGCATGTTCATTATAGGCACTATGTTCTACAGCAGACCTTTAACAATTATTATTCATCTCGCATAACTAAACTTTTACACCAATATTCTAAGAAAAAAAAGAAAGATTGTAAAACTGACTAACAAAACATAACCCAAAAGTCCACTGACATTCAGACTACCCATCCTTTTCTAAGCATGCACAGCACGTCACATCTTCATGCCATGGTTTATGACCTTTTCCCTTCCTTGGCCTACAAAGTCTCTACTAAGCATTCAAGTCCTAGCACTCATACTGCTTCTTCCAGGAAGCCCTCTGTGATTGCTTTTATCAGAAATTAGTCTAAAAACAACCTTGCTCCTTTGTGAGAGCAGTTAATTAAGTCAGACATATTGTAGGCTATTGTTTTCATGCTTTCTTTCCCACTAGAAAATGAATTCCTTAAGAACAGGAACAGTGGGTGGTATATTGGAGCAGGTCAATTATTGAACAAATGAACCAGAGACCAAAAGACAAGTATTAATTTAATTATATTGCCTTAGAAATTCAGTCTAATTATCTCTAACTATATTTGTAATTATAACTGATTACTTCCTTTTTAAATTTAGATTCCCTTACATTATTTTAGATTGCCTTTAGGCATTTAATTAAAATTCTACCTCCCTAGTTATTGCTTCTAGATTGTTATATGTTTATAAATAGATCTGCCCACTTTGAAATCTCGCCTCTCACAATTATGAAATTTTATGAATTAGTATATGCTTCTTTATGGATCATTCATACACATCTCAAGCTTAAGTTATTAGCATGTTTTGTGCTTCTCTTGCTCCCTGCTTCTCAAGGCTGGTTTTTTTGATCAGTGGTCCCGATATTTGGTTCATGTATGTTTTGTCTATACTAGAATTTTCAATGCACTATTTTAAAGCATGAAACTCGAAAGTCAGCAATGATTACAATGCAACAAACAGATCTCCCAGTGTCTATAAAAGTGTCTTACTGTTATTTCATCATTCGCTTGGCTGCCCTTAAATACAGCATCTTTGCTTGAACAGAACTATTTACTGTTTCTTTTTTATGTACAGCCATGTTTTCCAGTGTCTATATAAGCATTTTACTTTTATAGCTTTACTACTTGGTCATCATTCAGAATAGCATAACTTTTTCAATAGAACTAATTACCAACTTTCATATGAGTAAAATTTCCTGAAAGCTCACATAAGCATAAAACCTTTCTCGAGTGTCAATAATGCCTTTTACCCATCACATCCAGCAAGAAGTGCTGTGAAATTTGGTGCTTCATCTGACCTAAATAGCTCAAAGTTCTATTTACAATCACTGTGAGAACATGTTCATTAAGTGTAGAAAAAAGTAAACTTAGGTTGATCAGAATATGAGAATCATGCCTCAATATCACAATATTTTTCATGTTAACTTGTACTTGTATATCCTTAGATATACATAATCCTTGGGATACCATTCAATCTAGATATTGTCTTATTTGTCCATTAAGCTTGAACTTGATGTGGGAAACATCAATTTTTAAAAACTGGGAAGATTCTGAGATTTTTTTCCCACTTATAATTTCACAAATTAGCTTGCTTCAGTGTTGTGAATGTTGAGAAAAACATGAGATTCTGGGTCAAAGACAAAGGGTCACAGCTCAGCAAGCAGCTGGCCCATCAACATGCTTGCCCCAGTTCCCCCCAGCAAAGGGCTAGATGACATCTGTAAGCACAGTGGGTTGTATCACAAGAGAGAAGCCAAGAACCTCAACAAACATTGCAGCCATCATCACACAAGTCTCACCCCTCCCCCAAGGAGTAACCTGTTACACAGAAATCATGCTGTGGTTACCTTAACCTACTTCATTGCCTATGTGACTAGCTGCAAAGATGGCTCAGTAGCAGGAGACCGAAGCCCTGAGGTTTGTCACCCTCAGTAGGATTGTTAGAAATGATCAAGGTCCATTAGCTGTCTTGCCGACACTAGGAATTTCATATTTCCATTACATTAAGCATTACATAATCTTAGTCTTGTCCCTTATTTACATCCATGAGGACTTCATACAAAAGATGTTGCAACAACACAAAACTTCCTAACACAGACCAAAACATGACCACAACCATAGCTGTCATGCTTATGAGCCAGTCTTCAGTGCCGTTTAAAAAATCTCATTGCATTCACACAGCAAGTGATGAAATGTCATGGAAATCACAGAGGTGCTTTGCCTCAATGTCTTCTATAGCCAAAACCATTCACAGCCAACTACTTTTCCATTTCTTTCTCAATTATTTTATGTATCTTCACATATTCAAATATTTCTCTAAAACTCGACTTTAACTCACTTTTCTTTGGTAAGTTCCTAACCCACACTCTCCAAAAATTATCATTAATTCTCATTTGAAAATTTTTATATATATTTTCAGATTAAACTTGTCTTTATAAAATATACAGTTCATATTAAACAATTTTGAATCACAGTAACAAATTTTATTCATCAAACATTTATTAATTGCCACTCAAGCCCTTGAAATATAAAGATGAAAACAAGGTTTCTCTTTTTACTTTTCTTTCTTTCTTTCTTTCTTTCTTTCTTTCTTTCTTTCTTTCTTCTGGTACTGGGGATTGAGTCCAGGGGTGCTTAACCACTGAGCTATATACCCAGCCCTTTATATATAGAAAATATATTATTTTATATATAATATATAATAATACATAATTTTATATATATACATATATATTATTTAGAGACAATGTCTCACTGAGTTGTTTAGGGGCCTTGCTTAGTTGCTGAGGGTGGCTTTGAATTTGAAATCCTCTTCCTGCAGGCTCCCGAGCCACTGGGATTATAGGCATATACCACTACACCCAGCGACAAGGTCTCTTTCCTTGAAGAAGTTTGGAAAGGAATAAGGAACACAGACATAACAGAGTGCAAGTAATACAATAATAGGTTTCTATACAAGGTACAGAGTTAATACTAAGGTAAATGTTATGAAATCTTCACAGTGTGGTTGATCTGAACCATGCTTTAAAATAAGAAAACAAATGTGTCAGGCCAAGTTGGAAAAAACAAAGATAACATAACTGAATATCAGAATACAACTACATCACAGCTAACAATTTTCCTCCTTCAAAATGTATGTTTTCTTAAAAAAAAATGTATCTTGCAAAGAAGGCAACTAAATTCAAAAGATTCTTTATCCATCAAATATTTCTGGAGTACCCACTGAATGTTAGGTAGAGGGCCAGGTAGACTAACACTAAAGCTATGTTTATAGATAGAGTAAAAACTGCTGGCTTTGGAATTAATAATCTAATTAATTTAGTTATTATAGCATTTTCTAATCACCAACCAAATTATGTAAATCTGAATTTTATAAACTGACCAGGAAACATACTTAATTAGTTTTCACTGAACCTGAATTTGTTATCATTGTCTTTGGTGGTATAAGAAAATTCCAATCACAGCAATTTAACTAAATAAAGACTTTCTTTTTCTCACATCACTAAAAATACACTGCTTGAAAAACCAAGATTGAAACTGTAGCTTCATGACGTCATCAAGGAAGGGAAGAAATTTGCCTTAAGTAGAGAAATTGAAAGACTTTTAAAAGACCAGGCCATGTTGACAGGGATGGAGAGAAGGACAAATACTTGAAAAGCAGTGAAGAGACTGGATCTCTAGAATTGTGGTCAAAATAACAGGATTGTTTAACAATTTCTAGTTGTTTGACATGGAAGTGACTTGATTTTAGATGAATCTCTTTCCCCTTGGCCTATTTAATGTCCCAGATGTTTCTCTAAGCCTCCCTTCATAGCATCCCTTCCCCCTCATGTGATAAGTGGCTGCTACTCTGACATGCATCAACTCAAGTTTTAACCAGGGTAAATGGCAAAAATCTCATTGGTCTGAATTGTGCCATATTCCATACCTAGCTACAAGAGAGATTGTGAATGCTGGTATTTCACTTTTAACCATCATGATTTATAAAGATAAAGGAGAAGGAAACCGAAATAGAAACTAAATGAGATTCATTCAGCATCTTCCACACTGCCTTCAAAGATGTCTAAAGATTAACTGAAGAAAAATATGTGGAATACCAAATAAAGTCATTGAAAAGCAATGCATAAAAATTTAGTATTACTAACAATGCTCATCATGATGCTGTCCCAATGATGACGAGGCAAAAATTTAAATCTTGAACATATGGTATGAGCAATTTTATTTGTTATAGCATTCTATATCTTTCTTCCATAAATGACAATTTTGGTAGCAAAAAAAAGTACTAACTAGTCAAAGTTAAATTATCTCTAGTTTCTTCCTATTCACAATTTTATTGGGGTTGAGGGGTGCATTTTTGGTGAAAAAGTCTCATCTTTGATTTCTTTCCAAAGTTTATTTTCTTGGAAAGTTCGAAGACCATCTGTAGAGTTATTCTGGGATATGAATGTAAAAAAACTGCTATTTTATTCATTTTGAATGCAGTCATTTTTAAGCACTCAGAATATTCCGAGAAAAAAAAAGTAAAGAAAGAAGTTGGCAATGTAAGTAATTTTCAAGAAACACCAAAAATGTATCATAAATCAATTTGTTTGATTTCACCTAACTCATATGGCTCTAGTCATAATTACCAACATTCAACTCTCTATATTTTCTGTTCCTATAAATCTCATCTTAATCACCTGAACATAATATCTGAGACACCTATTATTTGCATATATTTGCATATATTCAAATCACTGTTATAAATTCAGAACTGTTGGATCTTAATGATCTAACAGACCAAGTGTAGACCTTGCACAGGTGGGGGAGGGGCTAAGATACTTCTCAGCACTTATGTCATCATCTTTTAGGTCAATGAGTCTCCTGAACAAATAATTACAGGGCAACATTAGAGAACAGCAGAGGTATTATCAAACTGTTATAAAAATTTTTGGAGGAATAAGTGATTCTGCCTAGAGAATCTGGGGAATCATGAACCAGATCCCAAAGGATTGGTAAAATTCCCAAAGATGGCAAAAGGAAAGGAGAGCATTTTAAGTTGTTACCAGTAAATTAAAAAGTGTTAAGTTATGTAGTATGCCTGCAACAAAGGAGACATAACAGAAAGTTTAATGACACATTACATAGGAAAGAATTCAGGAGTCAATTGTGCATTAGTCAGCTTTCTGTAGCTGTGTCAAAGTAACTGAGAAAATCCACTTGATGGAGGAAAGATTTGTTTTGGATCACAATTTTAGATGTCTCAGTCCATTGGCCAGCTGACTGCATTGCTGTTGGCCAGAGATGAGGAAGAGCATCATGGCAGGGAACATGTGGCATTTATGTCGTGGTAGCCAGGAAGCAGAGAAAGAGAGACCAGAACAAGGTACTCCTTTCAAGGACACACCACAGTGACCTGCTTACCCCAACCAGGTCTCGCCTCCCAAAGTTTCCACCACATCCCAACAGCACCACCACCTGGGGATTAATCCTTCTCACATGTGCCTCTTGGGAATATTACAGTTTCAAATCCTAACAAGTTGTAAAGGGCTCCCTTCAGTTACAGGACTACAGGGAGCCCATGGAAGGCTTTAAAGCAATAGATGAAATGAATCAGATTTGTGTTTTAATCTACCAGCTCTGTGGAATTTGGATCAGCAAGGAAAGATGCTGCAAGAAGAGAAATGGGAAGTTTATAAAATGCCAGGCCAATGGCATCGACAACACAGAAGAGGGCCAAGTTTTTAGAAATAATCAAGAGGTCAGAGCTACAAAATTCTGATCCAATTAACATGGCTGTGTAATTGTTAATGTTGATGTGATTATTACCACAATTGTGGTTTGCTCTTGAATGAAGATATTTCCTATTTAAATACTATTTAAATGCCTATTTAAATAATATTTAAAGAATTCACTCCTCTCTGAATTACATCTCCTTTCTCTTTCTCACCCTTCCCTTTTTTTCTTCTTTTTTTGGTGGTATTGAGGATTGAATCCAGGCACACTCTATCACCCAGCTACTTCCTCCCCAGCCCATTTTATTTTCTGTTTTGAGACAAGATCTCACTAAATTGCCCAGATTAACCTGCAATTTTGCAATCTTCCAGCCTCAGCCTCCTAACTCACTGGGATTATAGTGGTGCACTCTTGAATGCTTATGGAGATCCTGAGCAGTCCTTTCGTGTATCTTTAGCCCTTAATTCACTCTTAAGGTCCTCATTCTCCTTTATTTCTCCCCCTCACTACCATACATGCACTACAGCTACGTTGAGGAAGTGTAGGAGCAAAAGCATATTTTGAGGGTGATTGTCTTTTCACTTTTAGTTACAGCCTATCTCAGATATGCAGGGTCAAAGTAAATTCTGTAAGAGTTTATGGTCACAGAGGAGTTGTATTTCCAAAACTGAGCCTATTTGCTCTATTGGAGAGATTTTGTTTTCATTTTAATTCAGTGGAAGAAAATATGTATCTTGTTAATTGACACTGTAAAGTAATATTCAGTAATTTGATTTTCTCTTTTTATAGCTTAACTAACTGCTCCTATTTTATGAAAATATCATTAAATTCCACATTAAGGGGAGAGAAAAACTGCTACTTGTCCTACAGATAAAACTGCATATCCATTCCATGCATAGACTAGTAATATGACATTATTTCAATTCAGACTTTTGCTTAACCTCAAGTTTTGCTTTACACTCATAAATCGACTTATGTCAATAAATGTATTGCCATTTAATTAATTTGAAATTTTATTTTAGACATCAGCACCACAAGTGGACCTAACCAAATATTATCAAATCATCTATCTAATCAACATATTCTGGGGTAACCTTTCAGAAAAGAAATATATCTCACCAAATTGACAAAATGCTGGTTTCATAGCTACAGAGAATTGTAAGTCAGAAACCTAGTCTTGTTTTCACACAGAATAATATAGTGCAAACCAACTTGAAAATTTTGGTTCCATTGCTATTCACCTGGCTGTCAATCATTGCCCAGTCTTTGGAAGACACATGATTAGAATCTTTCTATAAATCGGTAACAATAAAGCCTTCATAGATAATATTATAGGCAATATACAGATGCCAAGTTAATTTTAAAATTTCATATTTGAAGTCTGAATACTGCTAGTATTTTTATCCCCAGATTACTTATCTAGTAACACTTGCATCTGGAAGTAATAAAGACTTTCATGTATACTGAGAGGCACAAGGAGGTGAAATCTCATTTATAATTTCTTTAGCTACAAAGGAAGTTTCTCTATATTGTGGAAAGCAAACTACTATAAAGTTATTTTATATTTCAATTAAAATGTCCAAATGCAATTTTCTCTTAAGACAATGATACTGATATTATGTCAGTCAAATAAGAACCAGGAACATATTTTAATTGCTAACAGTTATATTAACATTTCCGGAGAATGAATTTGGCAAAAGAATCAAATTATACAATACAATAAAAGAGTTGGGAAAATATCCATTTGTTAAAATAAGAGTAAGGAAGTTCTATTTTTGGAATTTTGTCTTGCCTCTGTGCCTTCATTTGCCTCAATTAGACTAATTATTCTGATTCTCTCACTCATCTAAACTATTATATGAAATGCTTTAAGTCATCCACAACAGTATCTAGATAGTAGTAACTATGTTTGGGGGTCTGAATTTTTGCACAAACTTTGATAGTCATTTTCCTAATATAATTTGAGATGTAGCAATTTTTCTAGAGTCTCCAATTTTAGTCTCATTAATGAAAACTTTGAGAAATGACACAGTGAAATTTCACCAAAAGAGCAAATTCTCAATAAGTGATGTTTATATTCTTCGTAAAATCTTCCTTATTTCACTCAATGTAGTCCACACACTGTGGAAAAAATGAAAAAGAAGAAACACACACACACACACACCCTTTGTTTTTTAGGTTTGTGAATCAGGAGGCATATATTTAACAAAAACATAATGTTGTTTACTTTATGACTCAGACATTTGTGACCATTTGTTCTCTATTTGCTCATATCTGTATCTGTTTTAGATCATGGACCTCACGTGTATACTGTAAGAGAACTAATCACTTTCCCTACACACTCAGATGAAAGTAAGAAATGACATAAGTGCCCCATATTTTACTCACTGTGCCTCTTGTTTTGACTAAATAAAGCCTCTCAAAGGCTTCACCTAGACTCTTCAGCAGTTTGCAACCCATAGAGCTATGGTTTTTTATCAAATTAGCTCATAAAAAAATTGATAAAATGAAACTATTAAAATCCAAACTGGGAGGAACTTTGGACTGTGTAGAGGGAAATGAGAGGAGTGGGGGAGGGGTCAGGAGTAGGAAAGATAGTGGAAAGACAGATAGACAGACATCATTACCCTATGTACATGTATGATTACAGGAATCTACATTGTGTACAACTATAGAAATAAAAAGTTGTACCCCATTCGTGTACAATGAATCAAAATGCAGTCTGTAAAAATAAAAAAATTATTAAAAATAAAAAAATCCAAACTGAGCTATTTTATTCTTTGTATTCCTTAAACACCTACTTTTCATGTCAAGTAATCTCAGGGGGCATACAGAATGAGAGTTAGGAGGTAAATCTAAGTGGGTCATGATGGTGCAGGCCTGTAATCCCAGGGACTCTGGAGACTAAGACAAGAGGATAGTTTGTTTGAGGACAGCCTCAGCAACCTAACTAGACCCTCTATCAAAATTAAAAAAAAAAAAGGACTTGGAGTTTAGCTCCTTCATAAGGAGCTCCTGGGTGCAAACCCCAATTTAAACACCAATTTAAAAAAAAAAAAGAAGCAAATTTAGTTGAGTAGCATGAAATAACAATCAATCCTAAATGTGAATTCATTATGTAGTAATTTCTTTTCTTCTGACTCCAGCATGATAGAAAAATGAGACCAAAAATATGTGCTCATGTTAGTTTGAAAGTAGGTGACGAAGCATGTCAGAAACCCATCAATGGGGTCAGCTGAGGAATATCCTTCAGAGCAAATGTGTTCAGAATGAAAAAGTGTGCTGCAAATTTCTTTGGGGAATTCATTCCAGTCTTGTTTTTGAAAATGACAATTCTGGATGTGCAATAGTACAGGATTGGATATCATGAACTTCTCTCTTCTAGTGTTTTATAAAATATATAACAAATTGTAAACTATAATCATGCCCCTGTGCCGTAGAACACTGGAACCTGTTCCTCCTATTTCCATGTTCATTATCTAACCTCTCTCTAGTAATCACTATTCTTTTTTCTTCTTCCATGAGATCAACTTTTTTAGCATTACATACAATCTGGTTTCTTAACAATGCCCTCCAGTTCCCTCCATTTTTCTACAAATGACAGAATTTCATTTTTTGTGAATGAATAATATTCCATTGTGCATAAGTACCACATTTTCTTTATCTGTTCATCCACCGGTAGACACTTCAGCTGATTTCTTACCTTAGCTATTGTGACCTGTGCTGTGATAAACACAAGCATGCAGCCATCTCTTTGGTATGCAGATTTCATTCCTTTTGGATATATACCTAGAAGGGGACATATCCAAATTATATGGTAGTTCTATTTTTAGTTGTATTGTATTCTAAAATAGAGTTATACTCCTGATGTAGAATAACACGTGTCAACATGCTTAATTTTTCTAATGAAAACAGAAAGGATACCAAAACTTACAGAAAAAAGGTACACAGTGATTACAAAAGAAATTTTCCTGGGTTGAGCAAAAGCCAGTCACAGGCATCCTGCTTCGAATAGAGCTTACAGATCTGAAAGTTCTAATCCTTGAGTCAGAGGCAAGTTGAGAGACAAGAAAAGAATAACAAGGAAAAGCCCTGCAAGTTATATGACCATGGCTGTAAAGAAGATCTTAATTCTAAGAAAGGGACTCAGTTTAAATGAGACATATGTGTAAATTTAATAAAATCAGATAAGTTAGAATCATATTAACTACTAACTGATAAGAGTCTGGACTTTGTTAAGAAAACGATCAAGTTGGTTTAAAGAAATTATTCAAATTGCACAGTCTGTAATTTATTCTGCCATAAAATTAGTTGATTAGACTTTGACCCCTAAATACTTTTCCAGAGCTTATATTCAAATTATTTTCTTTAAGCATTTCACTTTTTATATCTTTTTTATTTTACATTAGTGATTGTGTTTATTCTTTCTGATTTTATAGGCTATAATATCTATCTCTAAAAGTATACTTGAGTTAGGAAAAAAATCTGAAAACTTCAAACCAATTGTTCAGATCATGAAGGCACCATCATTATCTATACTTACAGGTAAATTA
Organism: Glaucomys volans; assembly: GCA_020662805.1. NCBI lineage: Eukaryota > Metazoa > Chordata > Mammalia > Rodentia > Sciuridae > Glaucomys > Glaucomys volans. Next base: position 344,153 of record JAJEJO010004176.1, read on the forward strand.
TATACAGCAAAGAAAGACCTATTAACTAACTTAAAATTCAAATCTATAAAGGGAGAATAAATGTCACATACAGGAAAAGCATCAAGAATAACAGAGGGGGTGAAGACTCAACTGTTAGATAAAGGAAAAGCAGGAAGAGCTATATAATTTGCAGAATCCGGAGCAAAATGAAATGTAAAAACCAAGGGGAAAATTCTATTAAAAGTATTAAAACATGTCATCTTTAAAAATATACTAAGGGTAATGGTGACATCCATACAAGAACAAATCATAAATATGTATTTCTTCTTGATATCATAAATTTATGCAATGTAACAAATAACCATACTTTACCATTATGGTATCTTAATGGTACAGAAAAGTTCCTATCGTTTACTTTTCTATAAATTCATTTTATTAAATCATCAGAATACTCTCAGCAACTTCATTTTCAATCCACAAAATACAAATGACATCAGTTGCTCTTGGCAAATGCAAGATTGCAAATAATTATTTTATAATTTTGCTATCAAAAAGATTCTGCACATACAACTGTTATTAGAACTGTTTCAGAGTATTTCATAGAATATGAAAAGCTAGGTTAACTTTCTTCTAAATTATATAAAATATAAATGTTGATATATCTGGAAATAATATCCCTCAGGCATATTTTTATAAAAATATTTGGTTCTTAATACAAATTTTCAATATAAGTGTACACCCATTTTTGTATCTTCTCTGACATTTTTTGTGACTCGTGGAGGGTGTGCAAGAAAACAAAAGTGATTTCACAATCACTAGTTTTGAATTTGTATAGAATTCAAAACACTTTATGAATTCTATCAAAATGTTTTCAGGAAAAAGTAAAAATTATCAAAGTCATCCGACTTTATAGTTGCCTTGGTCGAAGCAGCTTCTGAACATAGGATTCTTTTTATAATGATCTGTGATGATCTGTAAATTGAATTTTTAGTTGTAAACTTGTGGATATTTGCCTTACAATGTGGCAGCACTTTTTTTACGGAACAGATTCTGAACTCTGAGAATGCTAATGACTCTGATATGTTTTTTTGCAGGGTACCATGTGTTTATTTGTATTTTGCAAAAATTTACTGATAATTTTATTGCTTAATCCCTGGCATGTACTTACCATCCTGGAAGACATAATTGACATTTGTGGCTGCCACAGGAATCGGGCCCAGGATCCAAGCTGACAGCAAACCCACAGTGCTCAGTGCGCAGCCCCACACTCCCCCCAGGCTGGCGACTACCATCGCCACAGCTGCCATCAACCCCTCCAGTGTCTGCTGATGCTTCTGCTGGTGCTGCATTGTTGCTGCTGCCTTCCTGGGTCCAGGCACTGGCCAGCCACCCCACCTAGAGCCCCATACGGTTTCCCACCTTTCCTCTGCCAACTTTCTAGGAATGACCATGCACCCAAATGACCAAGCCAGGTTGCTCACAGTCCAGAACTGGTGCACTCTGTGCTGCTGCTTCTGCCCCTTCATATGCTCCATTGTCACATTAGACTTCCCTTAGAAAACACAAGTTCAAAGACAAAATGGAATTTCAAAACTTAGAACATTAAACCTTTCAAGGGGAGGGGAGGGAAGAAGAAAAGAGGGGCTCTTCAGAAAGTAGATCTCTGTACTGCTGTTTCACACACCCAGGAAGTTGATCCCAAAAGAAGAAAGAGAAGAGGTGGAAGAGGAGTCTGTGACAATATATTAATGTAACTGCATTTTTAACAAATGTTCACATTAGTGTTTATATTCAAAGTATACACAGTGTAAGTTTACATATTTATACTAATGAGCTACCATTGTTCAAAATAGTCTTTAGAGTTTTTCTTCACTTGGAGACATATGAAATTTATTCTTTTCCGTAACATCATTATTTTAATGTGATGAAATACAAGTACAAAACATTGTACAAATATACTTTTAACTACATGGAGATACGATAATTACCAGAGTCTGTATCCCCTAGTACTTACTGCTCTACCACTGGCTTTTACAGGGAGTTTTAACTATTTCTTTGTGGCTTTGTCATGAATAACAAAGTTCACACCATTTCCAACCATTGCAGATTTGCATTTGTCTTAACATCCTTACTCAAGATGCTTTGGAGAGAGGTTAACAAATATAAAATCATGAATGTGAGCCATCTGGCTTCAATGCCTGTCACCCCATAAATAGTCAGGGTAGATTCAGCCAGGCAGGTGCCCTCTTCCTCCCTCAAAACTCCACTAGCATCCTTCCAGAAGCCACAGCCTCAGCAGAAGAGGAAGATATTCTCTAACAGAGAAGGACTATTCTTGGGTCAAGGATAGATGGGTAACTGTGCTTCCCTGCTACAGCCTCCAAACTCTCAAGAAATGAGAACACATCTTATAGCTAAGAGTTTTAGATGAGGGATATTATTTCATATTACCTAAGTTCTCCATTATGTTGCCTTTGCCAAGACACTCTGCACTTATTGAGGGTTAGAAGTGTTGTCTCAGTAGTCCTCTTCCTGTGTAATAAGGAAGATTACCATTTCCTGAAAAATCCAAACGTCATAATCTGTTCTTTTCAAGGTAATGTGCTATCTTTTTTTACTTTTAAGCAATAATGGTTCAATGGATCAATGATTTATAGAATTAGATTGAAGATTGATCTTATCTTCAAACAAATGATAATAACCAAAAAAGAAGATAAAAATGAAGTTCTTTATAACCCAAAGGTGTGGGGGTGGGATAAACAGAAAGAAAGGATTGCAGAAAGCATATCTGCCGCCACTCCTTACTGTTCTGGAAGGGCAGTTAGAAGAAACCTGAAATTTATTTTGAGTTGAAATGTTACTAGAACTGACTTTTGAATAACTAAAAGTGATTGAAGAGTTAAGGAATTGGATCAGAGATGTTAAAACCAGTTATTCAGCAGGAAAGACATTAGATATGACAGAATGGGAACCTTCATTGGAAAAATAAAATTCTTCCATGTTTATGCCCCATTAAGTTCACATACACATATACACAAAAAAATGTTTAAAAATGTATACTTCCTTGTCTTTATGTCTTTGTCTCTACTGTTCCCATTGCCTGGAAGACTACTCCCATCTACTTTACTTCTTAAAATTTCTAATTCCTAATTACCCTTTAAAACCCAACCCAGATTCCATCTTATTCTGTGAAGTCTTTTCCAATTTAAGCAAATTCTCTTCTTTTTCTTGGATAGAATTTTGTAGGCATCTGTTATTGATTGCTTTTTTATATTTCTCTCTATATATAGTCAATTTCTTCACAGAAGTACCCATAGTGGAAGACCTGGTATATAGTAGTCATTTAAATAATTAGTTAATTTAATGTAGTTTATGATGCTATTTTCAATAAAATTTTAATGTAGTATTTAACAATGGCACTATTGATTGTTTGAGTACATAGTACCCAAAACACCTGAAGGAAACTTTATCTATGTACGTTCTGCAATGGAGTTGCTTTCCTCAATCCTTTCTTTCTATCTTGTGTTGGGCAGATTTCTAAAGGCAGCCTTCCAGGAATCTCAATACCTGATTAATCAATCAAATATTAACCTGGTTACTGCTGCATATTTTTCAGATATAATTGAGGTTAAGTATCCTAAAATAAGAAGTTTATCCTAGATCACATATTATCACTTGAGCTCACAATCAGGAAACAGGAACCTCAGTTGTATAACCCAGTGAAGCTAAGTACTTCCAGCAAACCAAGTGCTTGGCAGCATATTAATTCCTAGAAATGAATGCACTTTGCCAACACCTTGAATTTGGCCTTGTGAAATTCAGAGCAGAGAACCACCTGAGCCACTCTGCACCTGGACTTCTGACCTACAGAACTGTGAGATAACAAATAGGTGCTGTTCAAAGTTGCTAAATTTGTAGTAACTTGTCAAGGTAGCAATAGCCAATGAACACACCCACTCTGGAGAATATTCAAAATATTATTGAAAACAGGATGCATCTGAATCCTCTGAAAGATACAGGAGCAATCTTTAATTCTCATTGTACCTGCCATCCACATGTAGTTTTGTATTAAGAATGATGCACAAATTCCCCTTTCTGTAAAACTAATAACAATGAAGTCTCATAAGATAATCACGTGGTATCATTTTTTCATTATCACCAGAGTCTACTAATAAAACAAAAGAAATATAATCTCTAAACACGTTTAATGTTACATTTAATTTTCAGTTTGATTTATTATTTCAGGATATGAATCTTTTAACATCCTCAGGTTTTCAAGAAACAGAAAGGAATTTTTACAGCTATAGTTGATGGACATTTTCAGTCACATTATTAGGAAGCAGACTTTGGTATCTGCAAACAACAGCCACAGCCATTCCTATGTGTGCTGAACAGGAAAAATTAACACAAATGTTCCTGACAGCTGAGACCGAGCTATTAAAAACTGTGGGAACACTCTCAGCAGAGACACTACCAAAATAGAATGCAATCTTTAATTGAAGAATGACAACTTGTAAGAAGCCTCTTTGTTTCCCACCCACCCCCTTCCAGTGGCCCAATTTTTAATTTATATTTTATGTAGCAATTTTTCTACCTCTCATCTTCCTGTTCAAAATTGATTTTAAATAAATATTCTGCAGGATTTGTTGACAATTTGCTTGAGGAAAAAGCTTTCATTGATGTTCTTGTTTGCCAAGTTTTAAAAATGCTTTTTTACTATATCCCCTACATTCTCAAAATGCTCAGACCAGGAAACCGGAGATGCCCCATTTCTGATCTAAACTGACAATCCCAGAAGCAGTTCTGATACGAAACTGAAGCAGGGCAGGGCTTGGTGGTGCACACCTGTAATCCCAGCAGCTTGGGAGGCTGAGGCTGAAGGATTACGAGTTCAAAGCCAGCCTCAGCAACTTAGTCAGGCACTAAGCAACTCAGTGAGAGCCTGTCTCTAAATAAAATACAGGGGTTTTTATGCAGCTCGGTGGTTAAGTGCCCCTAAGTTCAATTCCTGGTACCGAAAGAAGGAAAGAAAGAAAGAAAGAAAGAAAGAAAGAAAGAAAGAAAGAAAGAAAGAAAGAAAGAAAGAAAGAAAGAAAGAAAGAAAGAACAGGAGTGGGTCTAGCTCTTCCATCAACTCGACAATTGATTATTGAACAATTAGTGGAGTTTAGGAACTATATTAGGTGCTGGGACCACAGATATAGTCCATTCATAAATGTTTTGAAATCTACCAAGAGTTATGTGAGGTCAAGACAGAAATGACAGAAATCATGGGAGAAAAGGTTAACTCTAAGAGACAATCAGAACAGAGATTAATTCCAAGGAACTAGATGAAGAGACAAAAACCTGGAGGAAATGAAAGATTCTAATACATGATTCAAGAAGTTCAGGGAGGGTTCTCCTAGTGAAATCCCCAGAGGTCCCAGAACTTCTGCCCAAGGATATATTATAAAATGCCTCTGACTTTTCTCAAAGGTGAAGAAGGGGCTAATTGTTGGCATTAAAAAAATGTATACATACATACCAATTAATCCTGAAAAGGAGCCATTAAAATTGTACAACTGAAGAAGCTATTCCCAATTCCACTCTCCTCTCTTTTCAGGAGAAATATTGAGTGACATCTAAAGGGACACCTTCCTTGCCTCTCAGTATTCAATGGGGCCACTATAAATAGGCACTAAAAAAATCTTTGACCCAAATACTTCCTCTCCTGCCTCTCCAGAAAGCCAGTGTCTATATCCCTGTCATAAAGAAAAGGCTTCAAAAAGGAGTATCCTAAACCATATTTAGCTAGTATCAACCAAGATCAGTTGATAGTAAATTGAAAACATAGCTCAATAGTTTAGGATAACAAAAGCTATAGCAATAAGATGTTAGGTTGGAAGGAGGAAAGGAGCTGGACAGAAGTATTGTGTTAAAAATTTTTTAGTTATATTTGAGAGTAGAATATATTTTGACATATACATCCTTGGAGTAAAACTTCCCATTCTTGTGGTTGTACATGATGCGGAGTTACACTGGTCGTGTATTCATATGTGAACATAGGAATGTTATGTCTGATTATTCTACTGTCTTTTCCATTCCCATCCCCCCTCCCTGCCCTCCACTTCCCCCAGAAACATTCTTAATCTCCTTCCTAATTCAGCCTAGGGTTAGCCACAGAAGAAGCAGTAAAGGAGAGAAAGTGTGAGGGTCACATTCCCTAGAACTGGGAAGAAAGAAGGTAGCACCTCCTCCCATGAGGGTGCTGGAGCACTGCAGCCACCATGCAAGGCACCCCACGGTAGTAGCAGTAGCATTTCTGGGTCCAGCATAGGAGAAGCATTCATTGTGGGTTGAGGCTGGGGAAAGTGAGGGCGGAGCTTGTTTGCAACTATTTTCAGACCTGGAGCAAATTTCCTGTAATAAAGGAGGTCAACTGATTGCAATTTGAGATCCCTACGATCACATCCAGTCCAATGACTTCCTAGGACTAGAACTCAGAAAGCCATTATACTCAAAGTCACAGTTTATTCTAGTGAAAGGATACAGACTAAAATTATCAAAGAGAAGAGGTACATCAAGAATGGTCCCAGAGAGACCAAGTGTGGAGCTTCATTTGTCTTTCCCCAAGAAGTCATAGGAATGGTGTGTACTTTTCTCAGCAGTGATGTGTAGCCATGTGCATAGAATATTGTCAAAGAAACTCACCCAAGCATTGGTGGCCGGGGTTTTATTGAGGTTTGCTCACACAGACATGTCTTACCTCCTGCCTGACTGATCTATTTTCAGCACCTTAGGTACTAAACTGAGGTACTGCATAGCCCAAATCTGGTCACCACAAATCACATTGCTGGCAGAGAGTATGCTATCCAGTGTGGCCCAAGGCTCTCTGGTTAAATAGACTCTTTTATCAGGCAGGACATTCCAAGGGCTTAGATGTTACTCCTAGAAGCCCTTCAAAGATCAAACCATTCTTTGGGCAAAATTAATATTTTACTATGGATTGAGTAAGTGAATTACTAGTATCACTAAAGCTATAATCCTTTCCGTCATCATTACTTTAATAGTTAAATTTCATCTTGATCATAGAATTGAAAAATTTGGTAAGTTTTCAGCATGTCAATTTTAAGAACATTCTGTTATTTTTAATTTTAAGTACAATGTAATGAATACAAAAGTATTTGACACCAAATCTGTTTTCATAGTATCATCTGGCTCTTCAAATATTATCATATATTTATAGGACTGAGATCTGGTCACAAACCTCATGGGCTTCAGAGCAGATTCTGATAAATCCAATCTTTGGTTACATTCTCTGAGTGATCAATGCTTTCCAATCCTGTGTGATCAGCAACCAGACGAAAGGGGAAGCTGGGTGAAAATGTGTGATGTTTGGGATGTGAACACCTCTGTTGGATGTCCTGCTGGAATGAGACTACTATAGAGTGAGCCAGAGCATGTTTTCCAAATCAGCACCTTCAAATCCAAGCAAAGCACAAAGACAGCAATCTCAGCCCAGCCTCATGTACATCAACGTCAGAGGAGAATACCTGCACTATCAGTTAGCCCTGAGGAACTAGCTTCCAATGAGGAACTACAGCAGGCTCAGCACTTATCCACATTATCAAGCTCTCCAAGGAAGTGAAAAAATGACTAGTGATTATATTTTTAAACTAAATCAAAAGAGAGCCCTCAAGTTTAGGAGAAACTGTTATTTAAATGCCTGTCTTCTCAGCCACCACCCCCATACATATGTTGAACACATTATACCATCATCAGAGGATTTTTAAATATAAAAAGCAATACTGATTTTGTATCATGTACATCAAGATGTCCAAATTAAAAATGGAACTCTTCTATAAAAGTGCATGTCATTTTAAAGACATTTAATTTTTTATAAAAAAGGACAAGTGTGGTACATATAATTTCCTAAATATGGAAAATATGAAAAAGCAAATGTATTATAATGTGGATATTAAAACTTAGCAACTTTAATAATCTACTAAGATACTGGGTCCATTTTAAGTCTCCAAAAGTTCATTATGATTTGGATAATAACTGAAGTCAAATTGCTCAGGTTAAAAAAAAATTAAGTCCCTTTACTATTTCTCTTGTGGAAAATCAATTTAATTCTTCATACCAAAATGAGGTGCCTTGTAGATAGGAAGAAGTGACAGAGTTGATATTATCTTGCCCCAGTCAGATTTAAGTTTTTTATTACTGCCCATATAACTGTCCAATAACAATATGGAAAACAAGATTTAGCTCATAAAACTGATGGGTTGGGATAGAGAGTGCTAGGGAGAATTAGTCTAAAGGTGGGTTTTCTGTAGTTCAATATTGACATGAAATGGGGATTTTGAGAGGATTCTGCTAAAGTCTGGCTTCTCAAGTGTTTTCATCTTAATTCAGAAAAACAAACATTTGCCATGGTAATCAAACCCTGTTGCCTACTCGACGCCATCCCCCACTCCCATCTTCCACATTTCTTTTCAGATGGTCCTGTGCCCATATTCACAACTTCTCCATACCTTGTGGAGGCCACCTAAACCAATCCTCCTCATCAAAAAGAGCAAAGGGAAATTCTGAAAAGTTTACCAGACTTTTTTTCTTTCTTTCTTGCATTCTTAGTACGAAAGAATCATGCACATGACACCAACCCTTCTTTCCCAAGTCTTCCAAAATTAACATGATCCCTGAAGTTGCAGCAGCCATCTTGAAAACATGACACAACAAACAAAGGGGTGAAAACAGAAGACAGCAAAAGAGAAGAAGATAAAGATATGGTGTTTATAGCATCTGAACAAGAAGGACATTTTATCAGCTAGATATGCTGCTGCAGCAATCAACCTCAAAACCTCAGTGGTCAGTGAAGGCTGTGTCCATCAGGCTGTCATGAGATATGTCAACAGTCACCATGACACAGAGAAGGGAACTTGGCAGAAACACATGTTCTTAAAGGTCTCTGCCCAGAAATAACACAAACTACATCTGCTCACATTCCTTCGGCCAAAGCAAGTTACATAACTACACCTAACAACAAGGAGGGAAGAGGCAGAATTCTACCATGTGCCAAAAAGGAAGAAAAAAAAAATTGATGAACAGCTTTGATGAACACTTACACTTTCTCTTATGTGAAGAAAAATAAACCCCTATTTGTTTAAGCCATTTCAAGTTGAATTTTCTATAAATTTGACCAAGAGTATTCTTAGCCAGTAAAGTACTTGAATTGCTTGAAGTTAATAAAATCACATATGTAAAATTATATAGAGAAATAAAATTATCTATTCTGAATTTTTTAAATTTATAATTTCCTGAGAAAAATAGATTCAGTGAAAATTTTCCACATCAATTATTGTCTTTGACTATTAATTGGAATTCAAAAGAAAGAACTCTTCCAAATCCACCATACCAGGAAGATCATCAACAGATAATTCATTTATCCATTATAGTTAGAAAAGGCTATTATTGTGTCATTTTCTCTCAAGATGTATTTTCACTGCAGAGAATAATACTAACTAGCTTTGAGAGCATAAAATGTGCCTAAGATTATAGTAAATGTATTAAGTCCTATTATGCTGTTTAAACCTTGTAATGATCCTATGGGGTAGACACTATTATTCACATTCAATTCATTAAGAAATTAAGGCTTCTTAAGTGGATTTACTCAAGGTCACTAAGCTAATGAATAGTAAGTACATTCATAACTATTCTCAAGTCTAACTACAGCTCCCACCTGCTGGCTGTCCTATTCCTCCACATTCTGGAAGCATTTCGAAGTCACTGGTGCCGTGTCTTAAGTCCTAAATCTTCTTTACACTATCTTAAACTCATGTTTTAATTTAGCTTTTAAATCCTCATCTGACCTCAACGTCTGCACTCTTAAACCTCACTCTGCTGCCTCTCTCATACTTACTAAAAAAAAAAAATTAACTTCACAGTGAAGAGCATCTAAACTAGTCACTGGAAGAAGAGAGAAGGATCTGAAAGGTAGAATAAATCATAAGATAAATGTAAGCTACCAATACTAGGAGAGTCATTTAAGACTCAGATATAGAGCATTACAAAAATAATTAGGCAAAGAATAACAACAAATATGAAAAGGACACCACTCTGATTTGTAATCCCCTCAGGCAAACACGCTCCAATTGTGACATGTATCATGAAAGCAGCCTCCACAGTGATGCTTCGTGGGGTATGGAAGAGGTTCAGGTCCCAGGGAAACCCATACAGCAGCCAGAGAGAGTTTTATGAAACTCAAATCAGATCATATTTCTCCTCTTCTTAAATCTCCTCAACGATGTACCAATGAAATTTTACTAAAATCTAAAACTTTACCTTGGCCTAAAAGGATCTACCTATTTCCCTTCATTTCCTGCTCTCTCTTCCATTCACTGTATGTTAGCCCATAGCTTTTTCCCTGCCTGTGTTAGGGAGCTTTTCATCCCTGGGAGCAAAATAACCAAGCAGAACAACCTGGAGGAGGAAATGTTTGTTTTGGCTCATGGTTTCAGAGTGGGCCACCTGCATTTCTCTGGGTCCAAGGTGAGCAGACCATTTTGGAGGAAGGGTGTGGTGGAGGAGTGCTACTCCATGCTTGGCTGCCAGGAACCAGAGAAAGAGAGAGGAAGGGACCACAGAGAAGATGAGCATGCCCTCAGTGACCCACCTTCTCTAATTATGCCACCCTCTCTAGGCCACCTGCCATATGGATTTCCCTGGGACCAAGCAGTAACAGGAATTTTGATTGGACACTTCACATTCAAACCTTTTTATCACTCTGCCTCCAGAGCTGCAAAGTTTACCTGTGGCTCTGGACTTTGCACTTGCATTTTCTTCACCAGCAACGTACTTTCCCAGATTCTTGCACGGCCTTTTCTCTTTCATCCTGCAGACTGTGTATCAAAGGTCATTTCCAAGGAGAGGCCTTCACTCAGTCTGCCTGCTACTATTTCATCTCACTGCTTTGTTTTAGTGTCTTCATTACACCACTAACTGAAACCATCACATGCTTTACATATTCATCACCTACCTCTCCAAGCTCAGTTCCGTTCGGAATCCTGCTATATCCTCAATATCTAAAATGGTACCCAACACATAAACTCAGTCAACATTTATTAAATATATTTATGAAAAAGTGAGCAAGAATCCTCTATAAATTTGGTCTGGGCATGGAAAGAGAATGGTGAAATATGCGGTTGAACAGAAACTCAAGTCACATAATGGAAAAGCATTTTTATGCCATGTGATTTTGACATTTCTTTTGCACTTCTTCAAATCCTAATGCTCCCACTTCTAAATCCAATACCACTTTGGAAACCATTCCCATACTTTAGACAGAAGAACTCTTAAGGGATTTTGCCTTGTCCCATGACACATAATTCTTATTTCCTGTCCAGGACCTTCTCTGACACTGCATTAGAGACATTTATAGAGCCCAGCTGGTGATTATGCATACACAATCAAGAAAGGTAAGGCGGTTGAAATACATGGGGTCAGAAAAGAGGAACTAAAGGAAAATTCCCTCTTTAATCTCCAGCAGAGTTCTTCAATTCTTTTGCTAACATTCCTCAAAAAGTTCATACACCTTGGATCACTTCCCACATAAATCACAAGCATGATGTTCCTTGTCTTAGGCACTCTTCCCAGTGTACTTCCATTAAAATAATATGCTCAGTGAAAGTAGAAAAGAGACTATTTGGGAAGGGCAAGGGACCTGGGGGTATGGTTTAAGTAAGGGTAATAGGGAGGGTGGATATGATTGAAGTATATTATGTGCATGTATGAAATTGTCACAATAGAATGATTTTGTACAATTAATATGCACTAATAATTATAATTTTTAAAAGATACCATATTTAGGATTCCAAATATTCTTACTATGAGCGATTTGGTATCTTTGAAGAATTTTCGCCAGGAAAGTAAGGATCATTTTTGCAAAAAAGTCATTTTTATGTTATTTGAAGGATGAATTCCAGAAGTCAGAGCAGATGTTATAAAAGTCAATTGGTAGATAAGACCAAGAAAGATAAGTAAAAAATGAATGAATGATTCGATTAAACTCCAGCAATGAAAATGAAAATGGAAAAAGAGAGAATGGAAAGATACATTTGTAGAATGACAGTTTGTGAGGATTATGGTGTAGGAGAGGTAAGTTTTAGTTATCACATGACCTGTAGGTACCAGAATGACCTTGGGAAAATTACTACTTAATTTTTGTTTATTTGACAGTGTATTGTGTAACATTGAATGTATAACCTCTTAAGGAGAAGTGATGTGACAGAATTCAGAAAGATTGTGATGTATTCCCAAGAAATTCCGTAAAATTATTGCACATTTATCTCGGTATGCTTTAAACTGGAACCTTGTAGAGAACTGAGACCTTTTGAAACCTTTTCAAATTGGAGATTCCGTAATAAGATTATTGCATCGAAATTTTTAAGTTATTTTCCCTCTAAAATAATTTTTAATTTGTTTACTTTGATGCCATATATCTTTAAAAGAATGTAAGTTTAAACTTTATTTCACTTATGGAGTAGCTGCAGAATGGTAGAGAGATCAGGTTTTAAACACAATGCTCTATGTGTAGGGTGACATGTGAAAACTAGGTTGCAAGCTTAAAATCCCTGACTTTAAAACACAGCCCAGTCAGTAAGGCCAGGACAAGTGTACCAATCACATCCATTGTAATGGTTGTTTGGGTCACTGAGCAAGAGAAGGTGAAAGGTAACATGTGAATACAACCCCATAAGTAAAGGCTGCTCATTGAATCTGACTGAGATAAGTAAATGGTGGCCCTTCCACTCACCCACACCAAACAAGGGTGCATTTGAAATAAATGAAAGGCTCACAGAAAAAACATATATTTTAAATGGAATTTTTAATGTCAATGAATAATATTTCTTGTTAATAATTATATTTCATTTTAGTAGGAATAACCAAATCTTAATATATTGAAAAGTCGGACAAAAAACTCAATTATAAAATGTGGAAAAATATGAAGAAATTTTAGTGATGGATACAGTGCAGTGCTAGCTGACCTTTACAATCCTTGATTGTACTGAATTAATGGCCTTGGTGCTAATGGTAATTACTTACAATGGCATAGTGAAAAGGCCATTGTATTACATAAAATCTCCATGGAAATGGAAACCCACTAGTTTATCTTTTTTTAATGCTGTGAGGGCATTAATTTATCACTGTAAACACATTCCTGTTTGATAAATCCTGACTTTATTTATGTGAATAAGTTTCTATCCTTGATATTTATTTTTCTTTTACTAACAGAAGTTCCTCTGCTTTATCTTTACGACTTTGTGTAAAGAAATAACACTAATAATAACTAATCCTGACCTGTACACCACAACCAAATACAAACCAGTTTGTCTTTTAACAAGATCAAAAGTCTGAAAACATCCACCTGTGGGCCAAGTCTGTAATCTTCTCTTACAGATGAAGATCCATTGGAATACCATGTGCCCATGTCTGTGTGTTTTCTATGGCTGCTTTCGCACTAAGGCAGCAGAGTTGATTAGTAGTGACAGAGAGTATGTGGCTCTCCAAATCCATGATGTTTATCACTTGGCTGTTTACACAAAAGGCTTGACTACCCCTATTCTTCACAAATCACTTAAAATCAACTTTGATCACCCTCACTTGTGATCATCAATATAGTCACCAGAATGATATCAAGATTTTGACAACCTACCTATTACTTTTCTCATGGATCCTAAGGCTCTTTATAAATCTTCAGAGCTTCACACAGGCAAGAGGTATTTATATTTAAGAAGGGTACACACAGACCCTCCAAGGTTAAAGCCTCTTTGTGGGAAATTGTTCATCTTTTGTACCTCAAAATTTCCTATTTTTGGCTTCTTACTTTACTCACTTTTATGTTCTTCTTTCCACTAACAAAATCATTTATGGTAGGGCATAGTGTGAGCAAAAAAAGCAATTTCTTTAGACTATGCAATTTAAAACATAACTACTCATAAAAATTAAAGTTCAACCTATCCCATGGAAACACAGTTGCATTAAGTAAAGTGTATCTCCAATACAGAGAAAATTACAACTAAATTACCATGGAAATGACTACAAGTAGCTAACGGGAAGTAAGGATTCCCTGAGAGCAAATTTTAGAACCAACTTATGGAAAGAGTTGTGGATCAATGTGGAGAATCCTGGGAAGAAATCAGTCCTACTTTTCTACCACAGATAACTAAAAGAAAAAACTAATCTAGCTTCTTACAGTATGGAAAAGAATTGCCCAATTCCAGAGTGAGTTTAAGTTGCCTGGGCCATGGAGGTGATCGGAATCTACATTTCTAAGCAATTCACCAGGTTCTCATGGAGATAGTCCTGGAAACATCGCCTTCTTCACTGGTAGAATATAGTCACACAATCTACCTGCCAATTATCACTTTAACACTAACAAAATAATACAGACAATAAGAAAAGAAAGTTAAGTCTTAAAAGATTTGGCAAAGTAAGTAGGCATTTTTTTTTAAGACTTCATTTTGATTCATTGTACACATATGGGGTACAAATTTTAATTTCTATGGTTGTACATGATGTACATTCACATCATTACTGTTAATCATACATGTACATAGGGTAATGATGTCTCTCTCATTCCACCATTTTTCATATCCCCACCCCTCTCCCCCTAACTTTAGATTATGTAGAGGGAAGTAAGTAGGTTTTTTAAACCTTGGAAGATTTAGACATTACAAATCTCTTCTGTCAAAGTGTCATCTATTAACTCAGTCCATTGTATCCCTTTTTGAACAGAAACACTTTATTGAGATGTAATTAAATTCATAAATTTCTATGCCCCAAAAATTTAAGACATTTTTCTTATTAAGAAGGAATCTATTTTTCTTTAACCATTATTGCTTTACCATTCACAATTAGGATTAATCCAAACAGAGATCACCATTGCAGTGGTGGCAATTGAGTGTGTTTTTTGTTTTTGTTTTTGTTTTTGTTTTTGTTTTTGTTTTCCTCCATAGGCTTAGACAGTATTTGGTTTTTGGTTTGGGGTTTCCTTCTTAACAATACATCCATTTCCCATTGATGTATGGTACTGTCCTTCATGTGTGTTTTCACAAATTACCTACATACCCAGAGGCATATCTCTTTGTTCTCTTGTGTCTGCACTAATTTACACTGATTTTTTTACTATCTTTATAATATTTAATTGCATATGTTTTTATTAATATGTCTTCAAAAGTAGTGCACAATTTGTGGAAAAGTGACATTTGTGTAGTATTAAGTAATCCTACCCACAATCATAGAATATCTTTCTATATATTCATTTTGATCATATAGGTCCTAAACACCCAGTTAAAACCACAACATTTTAAAATTTTTATTGATATTATAGTTTTCAAATATAAAAAATGCAAAAGGAAAAGAATGGACTTGCTTAAAAATCTAGGTGCATGCTAAAATTTTAGGAAACATGATAAAGGATGTTATTCCCTTGGGTAGGTGATGTGATATAAACGTGATAGAATGTCACTCCTATGAACAATTAGAATTGTTAAGAGAGTTCTGCAAGTTTGCTAGATCCAGGAACAGCAAACAGTATTAAGCCACAATTGACTTCAACGTGTAACCAAAATCATGACTCCTCTTATTGAAAAGGATAAATTGATAGCAAACAGGATGCTTAACAAAGTAACCATCTATACATGCAAATGAAATCTCATTTCTTCTTGCAACATTATACTCAGATAAATTATAAAGCATTTAAAGGTAAGTGTGAAGACTCAGAAAATGTATCTGAAAAATACATCTCCTTGGGCTGGGGATATAGTTCAGTTGATAGAATGCTTGCCTTGCATGCACCAGGGCCTGGGTTCAATCCCCAACACCACAAAAAAAAAAAGAAAAAAAAATCTTTTTAAAATATATCTTTCCCCATCTCAAAAGCTGTTGATTTTCATTAATGAAGTCAGCCTGACCTTAACCAGGTTTATAAAAGAAGGTAAAATATCAGAAAGTCACTCTCAATGCTATCTTTTGAACATGAAGCAAATTCCATGTTGTAAGAAGATGGGGCCCCAAGATAAGGATCTGTGGGTGGCTCCTAGGAACTGACAGCATGCCCTTTAACAACTAGCAAGAAAAGGTGAACATCAGTCAGAGCCACAAGGAATGAATTTTCCCAACAGCCAGTGACCTCTGAAGAGGACTCAACCTCAACTGAGATCACAGTCTTACTAGTACCTTGATTTCAGAGTGCAACCCTACCCCAGATCACCCTAAGCCTAACCCATACTTCTGATCCATGGAGATGGGAGATAATAATATTATTTCAAACTGCTGTGTTCATGGTAATTTTCTATGTAGCAAAAGAAAAAACAGAGCAAGAAGTTATGAAACATATTCAGAAATGAAATAAGAAATGGATATGGAAAGAACTAACTAGAAATCATTAAGAATGATTAAAAAGCATAATTTTTAAAGAAAAATTTAGTTACTATTAGAGTTAAAAATAAAATCATATTTTTAAATGAAGGAAACCAAAATTTCACGCAATTAAGGCAACATAAAAATTAAAGGGAAAAGAGGTTAGTTAACAAGAAAAAAACAGGAAAGGAGAAAATAATGTGGGGAAGTTTTTAAATTGCCCTTAAACTCTTAAACCCTTAGGACATGTAGCAACCCAGTTCTGTTGCTTCAATTTTCTTTCTCACTTGGGCTCTTCCAATCCATCCCAATATCAAATTTTCCTATTTGGTATTGGTATATTTCCTATTTCCTATATGGTAATATAACATATTACCATATATTATGGTTTGGATATGAGGTGTCTCCCAAATACTCCTGTATTAAAGCATGAATATGAGAGCCAACATGATTAGATTATGAGAGCTGCGACCTAATCAGTGGATGATGGATTAAGTATTTTAAAGCTCTAACAAGATGGTAACTATAGGCAGGTAGGGTGTAGCTGGAGGAAGTAGTAGATCAACTGGGACATGCCCTTGTGGATGATATATTTTGTCCGAGGTTGTCCTCTTCCTTCCTCCTCCTCCTCCTCCTCCCCCTCCTCCTCCTCTTCCTCCTCCTTCTTCTTCTCCTTTTTCTTTCCCTCTCTCTCCCTGTCTTTTTCTCTCTCCGATCTGTATGTCATGAGATAAGCAGTTCTCCAACTTGCTCTTCTACCATGATGTTCCACCTTGCTTCAGGCCCAGAGCAAAAGCGTTAGCCAACTAAGGACTGAGACCTCTGAAACCGTGAGCCCAAAATAAACTTTTCCTCCTCTATGTTGTTCTTGTCAGGTATTTTGGTCACAGCAATGAAAAGCTGACTAACACACCATCTGTCCGCACTCGTAGTTGAAGCACCAGTCCTCCCCACCTACTATATATGGCTGCATACACACATACAGTAACAGACATCTTCACAGTGTGAGTTTTCTTTTTCATCTGCTTTCTGAGTCCTCTAAGGTTCTCCTAATTATAACAAGAGCAGCAACCGAGTTAGAAAAACATTAAGATTCTAGGATCTTCTCGAAATCACTGAATTTTTCAAACATGGTGTCTTCATAGTTCTTGCTTCAAATTGCAGCCTCAGGAAGATTTTGCTACAAGTGGGTTTGAAGTAAAGGATGCATTTATTTGAAACAAGTAGCCAGCAAGTGGTTGAAAATGCTTGACTGGATAGGAAGCTGGCTGTTGGTTCATTCCTCATTGGAACTACCTTTTCTGAAACAATGAAGTTGGTGACTCATCCCTTCGTTCCATTATAGTATGTTCTTGTATTCCTAACCTATCCTCTATAAAACACTTTGGGAAATGTTTGTTTCCATGTCTTTCTGTCTAGGTTCTGAAATAATAATGAGTGGGAATGGTATCTTCCTCGTCTTTATTTCCCCATTATCACCTAGCACAGGAATATAGAAATTCTTAGTAATTTTTGATAAAAGAATGAATTCAGAAATCTATACAATGCTCTTTATATAGCTTAGTAGAGCTGAAAGCTATGGAATTCAAGCTATAATAATCACTAAGAAGAAATGTGCAGGAAAAAATAAAAGAAGACCTGAGTATCCCTAGGAGGAACTACATTCAAGGGACAAAAGAAAGAGGCACCATCCTAAGAGATCTAAAAAGAGAAAGATGAAAGCTATTGTAATAAATATCATGAGCCCATCAGGCTTCCAGAATGAGAAAGTGATTAATGGTGTCAGTCAAAGCTGTAGGAATTGGAAAAAGGATTTAGTAAAATCAGAAGACTGTGTGATTCCCCTACTTAGATACATTCTTCATTTTTGAAATAAAGTTTCCTAAAGTCAGTAGGAACCTATGTGTTTATTGCTGTATTTTACACTGTTCTGGACAATAAATGCTTATATCATTGTGTGAGAAAAGGTATAAACTCCCCAGATGGAATGAATATATAAATATTTCCTCATAAATAGTCAAAACCATATGCTTCTGTTCATGTAAGACTTAGGAGAGCATCACGTGCACTAAGAGAGTCAATAAATTGCTTTTATAGTGATTAAGAAAGTTACCAGAAAACTATCTTCACTCCATTCATAATAATAAGTATAGGTAATGAAATAATTTCCTTTTTATTATGGCCGTTGCAAATTTTTACACTGTAAAAATACTCAAACTTTATCCATACTTAAGACAGATTAAAAAATGTTCTTTTCTTTTTTTCTTTCCTTCAATTTTTCTTCAGAAGACAACATTCTTAACTTACAGTTTTAAAAGTATTCTGATGTACAAGATTCCTGGCAAAATAGACATATTTAGTGCTGAAAGACTTTTATTTTTAAATTAGAGGTTGTTCTTCCTTGAAATTACTGGTGTTGCGACAGTAATAATAATGTTGATTTTCATGAACTGCAGCGTCTTGCCACATACTGGGCACAGCACCAAATGTGAGATGAAACCCTGCTTCTCCACAGCTTTTAATGCAAACTGTGGTTCTAGTCCTTGTCTTTTTTAAGGGGGGAGGATTGTTTTTGGAGGGAACCATGGTGGAAATTAAGTGCTAGGTAAAAAAGTCTAAATTGGCTGTGTTTTTATTAATTTTAAGTTACTGATATGAAATGAATACTGCTACTCCAATGACCCAAAGGTACATTTTAAATTATTGTTCCTAATGCACAACAAAATGAAGTATCACATCTTAAAAAACATGTTTCTAGATATATAAACATGACTTATGAAATACAGAATGAGGATGAAGGAAAAATGATTGACAGCTTATCCATAGTTAGACGACTTTCTCTCAAAATATGATTGTCACAATTTTTTGAAAAAATATTCTTCAATTCAAAAATTATAATTAGAATGTTTATATGCTTGTAGAGATAATATTGTCTACCTGGCAAATTGATGGTACACTTTTACAAGTAAAATCAATTTTATAGTTTATTCAAAAATGATTTAAACATTAAACTTAGAGAAGAAGAGAGTGACTTATCTCCTAGGTATTCCAGGAACCTAAGGTTTTATCATTTGAAAAATAGGCAATTATCTTACCAAAAAAACATAGAAATTCATAAATCAGTTTTGAAAGGTCTAGGGATTAACTAGCAACATGCAGAAATACTGAGAGCTGTGGAGCAGAGAAATATCAGGGAATACTCTTTAGAGAAAATAGTGATACAAAAGCACAAAAAAAGCTAAAATAAAATCAATATAGAAAAAACTGTGAGAAGCTAAGAAGTCAGTCAGCACTAATGTTGAAAATCCTGACACATGTCTAGTCTTGGTAATTTCCATTTCCCATTAAATGAGCTATTCAATTAACAAATACTTTAAACTCACAAATTGTATCAGAAATCTCTGGCTATATAAAAATTAAATTCTGAATTTATGAAAGTCTTTTCCAAAACCCCAATTCACCTAATCTGATGTTTAGACTAACAAATATGTATGAAGAATGTACTACATAAAATGCAGTGTAGAATATATTAGGCAAAAAAGTGAAATCACACAATGTGAATTCAATATTTAGTGGACAGGAAATTCAATCTAATAATACTGATACTATTTGATGCATATTTCTAAAAATGAGTACAAAATATAAACATAGTATAAAACAGTGTTTATAGGTCTGCAGGGGCTGAAGTTGGTACAGAGTGAAGGGATTGTGGGTATTCTGGCAATGCCTTCAGGGATGAGAATACCCCTGAGAAGGATTGTGTTCAATGACTAGAAATATACCAGGAAGTGCTCTGGACAGAAGGGCAAGCTTTGGCTCATTGACAACTTGCTACTGTGAAAGTGCTGCCTTTAGACAGCTGCAAGCAGTTGACCATGACTAGACCTTAGGGTACAAAAAGTAACAAGCTGAGATGGTAGAGTACTGGGCAGGGGCCAGATCAGTAAGGGCAGATATACCCTGTGAACCACGTAGTTCTATAGGTGAAGGGAGAACTGCTGAAGTGGTTCTATGTAATCTGAGTTGTGGTCAAGGGTGGGCCAAGAGCCCATTCATAGCTATGGAAGTAGTTGAGGTCAAAAACCATGAGAAGTCAAGATAAGGCAGTGAGAGTAGAAATAGAGAGACAGAGATGACAGGAGATAAAGGCATCCCGACCAGGTAATGCATCAAAGGAAACAGAGGAAAGGATGAATTAAAGCTTAGGTTTGGTTTTGAATGAATTACTAAATCAGTGCCAGTTAATGTATAGGACAGTAGGCTAGGAGTAAGGAAAGTATGGAATTTTATTTTTGATATAAATTAATATCATCTGTATGACATAATGTTGGAGGTATTCAACTGAATTTTGACAATATAAGTAACATTTCATTATAAACCATATTATTATTTTTGTGTTCATAAGCAAACTTTCCTGAATTTAATGAATTTTTTCTAAATAAGACCCAATTCAAAGTTTCCCAGGGGTATAACTAACTATTTTAAAAAAAAAATTTAGAGGCTATTTATCTCATTTGATACCTTTGGTGTATTCCAGAAGGAATTTGTGGTATGATATTTCCTGTTTAGTCTGGAACTCACTTTTTCTTTTTTTTTTTTATTTTTTTTTTTTTTTTTTTTACTTTTGAGTTGAACTTCCTAATTGGAGCAAAAGAAAAATCAATGTTTCTTGTTCATTAATTCTTTAATTTATCTGTCTTACTTGTAAGACATACCACAGGGAGTTAGTAGTAACTCCGCAGAGATAAATGTATTAGTCTATGCTTTTCTCTAACAAAAAAAAGTATAATTGTTATGAAAATGTCATTATTTTGTGAATTTGGGTTCAAAGTCTGAAAACTTTGATTTTGCAACCACTTTATCTTGAAAGATAGAAAACACTCATTAATCTAGTGTGTACCAATTTCTCTCCATTTAAATGTCCATTTTATTTTCCCAAAAGATTTTTTTTCATACTAACAAAGATAGCATCTTACACGCTCTCAAGTACTGGACTCTAAATGCCACCACATTGAGTGGGATCTAGATGCAGCATATTGTAAAAATGTCAATCCACTATATCACCCAAGGACAGTCTTGCAAGAACATGTTTTATGAAGTATTTATTCTTTATTGACTTTTAGTGAACAAACAGAAAATGAGAGCATACTTTTAAAAGTCATACTTCCTTAGATGATAGTCATAAAATTTTTAAATTGTAGCTAACATTTGGGCTCTCTGAGGGGTACTTTACAATATATTTTTTTAAAAGCCCTAGACTCTGAAGCCAGACTGCTTGGTTTATTCATTCCTTCACTTTCTCTGTAGCCCTGAGCAGAGTCCTAATTGAGCACTTACTATATTCAGGAACTACTTATTTTGTGCAAGTGTTTTCCATTCATTAATCCATGTTAGAAATGAAGCCATTGAGGCATCGGGAGGTGAACTAATTTTCCCAAAGATAATGAACCAAATAAATGCAGAGCTGGGATTCCAAGCAAGGTCATCTGAACACAAGCTTTGTTTAAATGCCACTCCATACTTTTTATTTTCGTGATTCAGCTGTAATCATTGTTTAGCAATGTGCAAGTTTCCTTAATTAAACAGGGATGGGTCTGCTGAAGAAACACAGCAATCTCTGTTGGGAATCTCTAGCTCCTGTACCCTAAAGCCTTGCTAAGAGAAAGTTTTGCTGGAGAAGGAGCTGTAATTTGGTACCAAAAGAAAAACCATTATCTCTCATCTCATCAGATTCTCAAAACTGCATGGCAATGTCCTGCTGATCTCTTTGATGATCTGCCACAATTGACTAGTTATTTAAAACCTTGTCTTGTGAAACCTTCAAGTACACCCCACACCATGGCACAGAAGATGAGGTGCTAACATGAAGCTATCTGATAGGATCTCTTAAATATTCTTGATTCAAAACACTGAGGCCTGCATACACAGAATCTGCACACAGAATCTCTCCTCCAGAAACATGCCAGCAAGTGTTCCTCTTCCTCTCTAAAGGCTCTCCCTCCATCTGCATTCTGGTTCCTTTTCCACTCATTTACTCAGGAAACCTGCATACTGATTATGCCTTGCCCAGCTTGTTCCTAAGCATGTTCGCCAATAAGCTTCCTTAGAGCCTCACGGCTTCCTCCATCTCCACTTCTCTCACTACCCTTAAACACCAACCTTCTTGAAAACAACCCCTGTATTTTTTAATCTCCATTTCCAACTAACACTCTTCAGTCCAGATTCTACCACTAACATTCCAAAGATACAGGTTTTACTGAAGTTATCTATAATCTGCAAATGGTTAAATAAAGTCATGTCTTGCTGATATCTCTGCAGGATTTCCCACATCCTACTTCTGAAACACAAATTTCACTCTTCCACAGACAGTATTCCTTGACTTCCATATCAATATATCCAACTGCTCACTTGACACCCAAGCTGATATTTCAAGGCACATCAAACTGGACTCATGCTTCTTCCAAATCCATCCCATTGCAATATTCCCTGTTTCAGTAAATGGCTCAATAATCCATATATATTTGCAAATAGTGAATCCACAAGTCTCTCTTCAAGTCTTTCCCTCACTTCTCACCCAATTTTCCATTACTCTTGATTTTATCTCTTAAGTATCTGTTTAGTCATCCATACATATTATCTGTGCCATACATCATGAAATATCCCCAGCAGCCTTGGGACATCATCCATAATCAAATACATTAATATCTCTAAACTGAAACATTAATTAGTATATCCCTAAGTGAAATTAAATAGTAACTATAAATAGCTTCATATTAATTCACTTAGAGCTTTACTGCTGTATAAGTTCAGTTAGTTCAGAATTTTAGCAAATATGGTATAAGAAGAGTTTTTGGTTATCAGAACTGACATTCAGAATTAGAACTAAATAATTGTGAATCTGTGTTTCAGTTTATCAAGAAGCTATGAACATAGTGGTTAAGAGAATGGACAGTGGAGCCAGACAATTTGGTTCAATCCCATCTCCAATGCCAGCCAGATCTTGGACAAGTGACTCAATCTCTCTGTGCCTTAGTTTCTTCATCTGTAAAACAGAATAACTAATTACTTTTATAATAGGATGTGGGAATTAAATAAGCTAATGCATATAAAATACTCAGAACATTGACACATAGCAAGCACCAATCAGTATTAATCATTGCAAAGTTTCTATTGTTACAAATAATGGTGTGGTTCAACATCCTTGTACTTTTGCAACCACGAAAACTTCATAGCCATGGGATTTTTAGGTCAAAGGAAATGCCACTTAAAATGTGGATAAATATAAGAAGTATCCTTCCCAAATTTTGCAACAATGAATGTTTCCCAAAAATGTTATACAAGCTTCCCCACATCCCAACATCCTCTCCACCACTAGGTTAACTCAAACAATTTTTGCAAATCTAAAAGGTAAAAATATGATAGCTAACTGTTTTTGAGTCCTCTCATAATGGGAGAGTCCATTAAAATTCCTTTAATTATGAAAGAAGAGAATATTTCATATATTTACTGGTTATCTTTATCTCTATATTTTCATGTTCTTTGACCACATTTAATTGTGATATATCTATTCTTTTTATGTTTAAAAGCTCTTACTAGAAACAGTTTTTTTAATATACATATGAGTTCATATGTAAATATCCTTGGTATGTTGTATGCCATCCATATAAGTTGTCCTACCTCTGCCTAGAATGGGTTATCCTTAGAACCCCTGCCATGCTCAGTCACTCAGCAGCCAGTAGAAAGCAAGGTCATGTTGCAAGTGCAGCAACAGACAATTCAGGATACAGCCACAGGTAGGCCCCCTGCAACAGAAATCTAGCAGTGAATTTCCATAGTGACCACAGTCCACCTCTCGTGTAGTACAGAAATGTTCATAAAGTCTCAAGAATTGCTTCTTCCTGGTTCCTGTAGGACTCTTCCTGAGGAGAAACACATAAGAAGGAGGTTAGTGAGATGAGCTAGAGATCCAGCAGTGTACTTAGTCACAAGGTCACAACAGTACTTCCTCATCCTTCTCCACTGGTTGTTCTAAATTTCCCATGCTTTCTCTTTTATCAATAGCTTTGGATGGTTTACTTCCATCCAAAGCGTCCTTTTTATGGGTGTGAGGGCTCAGCAGTCATACTTTTCCCTGGTTATATTGCTGTACTTATTCATTCCTACTTTCAGTGAGACAAGAGAGCAGAGGAAGGCACCAGTGAACCACCTAAGCATCATGCATATTTCTTCCTGCTTCCATGTAAGAAAGTGCTTTGCATCTCCCTCTGTTTAGAGTTACTAACCTCTATCACGATGGTGACTCTTCCTTGGAAGTTCCTAGATACAAAAAGTCCAAAGTGCACTGACAGCAAATGACTCTCATAGTTTAATGGAAACCTTGCTGTGCCCCTTGTCAATAGCAAGCTACCTTTGGAGACCAAGACCTCCAACCCTGCAATTATAGAGCTGTGGGGACAGAAAGCACAAAATCTCCCAGTAGGTCGTTTGGGTATGGTGACGTGTAAGTCCATTCCTGGTGGAATTCCTTTGTTCCTAGATGTACAAATTGCATTTATTGGGAACATAAGACTGTAAGGAAGCTTCTGGTAAGTCATCTATTATATCCTGAATGATAGTACACCATGTTCTCAGAGTGTTACCTCTGAAATTCTGTGCCTTCGGAAGGTATCTCAGCATTCTGTAAAGACAGATTCTGCCACTTGGTACTGGCACACTCCCCTGGCTTCTACAGTACAGTACATTATAGCTAAATCTTGCAATGCCTTCAGCCCGTAGTTTCTCCCTGATTATACATATATAAGATATATCAGATATATATCCTATATCTCTGACCTAGCAACTAAGATATGCTGGACTTATCCAGGAAAGGAACTAGGAAGAGTTCCTAAGGCATATACCTGGTATCCTCTGTAGATAAGGTCCCTGCAGAGTCCTCTAAAAAAAGAAAAATGTGAACTACTTTTTCAAAGATTCTAGAAGATCTGCAGAGTCAATGTCCTCAATATTATCAACCCAAACTCCCATCCTAAATTTCAGGGTTCCTGGGCTCCAATGCAGAATGCTGAATTTAGCAAAACAGTCATTCTTTTTTTTTATTTTATTTTATTTTAACAGACTTCATTTTGATTCGCACTCAGATGTCTCTGGAGGACTCTCACTCTATCAAATCTTTATTGTGCTCTGCAGCTGTGGCTGCTCTCCTAAGGGACTCACTCAGCTACCAAAAAAGCCTCCTGGTTTCCACACTTGGCTTTCAACAGCTCTCAGTTCCTCATTCTCCCTCTGCAGGATGGCAAACGACTTACTACTAACAAGTCAATGATGCTGTTTGCATGATCATTGTTACCCTGACTCCATATCACTCAAATGTCTGAGACATCACACCTGCAAGGGTATTCCCTTCACCAGGATGTTTCCCAAGTTACCACTGATGAAATTTTTAGCAATTAGACCATCAACTTGTGCCAGGGATCATCTGCTCAGGATGCATCTTCTTTGCCAACTAGGTGTTTAGTGAGATAGTTCATGTCTTTATCCTACCACCTGTTTTATTGGACCACTCTCAATACTACTTGTGTTCATTTAGGTCCTCTGCAAAACACAGAGCAATTTGATATTTTGCCTGTAAGAGATTTATTTGGGAAGAGAGCAGGAGAAGGGAGAGAGTGTCTTCAGATCATGACTCCCAGGGAAGAAGGTAAGGAAGTAAGGACAAGGTAGGACGAATAAGACAGCAGAGCAGTTCTAAGAAAGATTGAACCAAGCCAGTGGGGACCTTTGATCCAGAGGCACCCAGAGGGGTCCACCACCTAGCAATTATAGGCTGGCTTTCATACATTAGCCATGCTAAATCATTGCCTGAGAGCAGCTTATAAGAAGTGTGGCCCTAGCACCAAGGCAGTGTCAGATCTACCAGGCTAGTAGATGAAGCCATCATTCAACAAGGCTCCCTGTAACCGAGAAGCTGAGTGAATTCTGCTGACTGTCACGTTTGAAACTCCAGTCTACTACAGTATATACAAAAATTAAGATTCCTGTTATAAAATAGATAGGCAAGTCTGTTTATAATCAAACCCTTATTTTAAGATGGACTCTAGGTCATACAATTCTTAAAACACACCCACATCTCTCTTTAAAAATAAAATTTCACGAGGTGGCGCATGACTGTAATCCCAGCACTTGGGAGACTGAGGCAAGAGGATCGTGAGTTCAAAGCCAGCCTCAGCAACTTAGCAAGGCCCTAAGCAACTCAATGAGACCCTGTCTCTAAATAAAATACAAAATAGGGCTGGGGATGTGACTCAGTGGTGGAGTGCCCCTGGGTTCAATCCCCAGTACAAAAAAAAAAA
The DNA here is from genome assembly GCA_020662805.1 of Glaucomys volans. Taxonomy (NCBI): domain Eukaryota; kingdom Metazoa; phylum Chordata; class Mammalia; order Rodentia; family Sciuridae; genus Glaucomys; species Glaucomys volans. The sequence goes on from JAJEJO010004176.1 coordinate 370,861, forward strand.
AAAAGATTAAATAAAATTTCATGGTTTATGACTGTATTTTCTCTCTCCTCTGAACACACTTTATCATGATTAAGCTTTGAGTTATGGAAGGAAGTTAACCACAACTAGACTATGGATATTTATTGTATATGTTAGGACTCGGGACATTATAAAACAAAAACTGTAGAATAAGTTAACTCGTTTTATTGATTTTCTAATAATAGGAGAAGCCTGCAAGATAACTGTGGGCATCTTTGTTGGCCATCCATCAAACCTAGAAGTGCTGGTCACTGAGCACCAGCACTTTGCTGCTAAACTGAATTGAACAGAAATTTAGATTTTAATTTTCACTAGCTGTGTTATGCAACTTTGCTCTAGCCTTAGTGCCTTTCAGTCTCAGGAGCAGGTTACCATACTTAAAAGGCATATGAAGCACTATTTATAACAGCTGTTGTTTTTCCTATTAATGCATTTTAAATTGGCTTCTTTTTCTAGATTGACAACTTCCATTACACCTCAGGTTGTTGGGGATTTGAATATAAAAAGAACTCTGGTGGATAATTAGCATACTCTACTACCTCTGGGAAGAAGTTATATTTTTGATAAACACTTGTAAGTACAGATAGTATATGCTTAGTACTTATTTTCTGCTAAATTTAAAATTAACTCATGTCATGGGAAGCACAGCTATTAAGGATTTTCATTTTGTCAGATGCCTTCTTGCAATCATAAACTGTCCTTTGTGACCTTAGATGTTCACTTACTCAGAATTGAAGAGGCTACTTTACATAAGATCCAGTGACCAGAAATATAAGGAGAAATTACATCTCCTTTTTACTTTTGACCCTTTTAGCACATACAGAAACCACTGGTGGTACCCATACAGACAGGTCCCCTTTATCCATCCTGCAGCAGCTGTCTTGTCTGTTTATGGTTCACACTCTTCCTTTCTCTGGAGGCTTCTCCTCAACTAATGGGACCAGGTCACCCATGCACACTGCCTTCTCCCCACCTGTTCCCATGAAAACCTACAGACCATGGCTACCTGATAAGCTAAGTACAAAACTTTAGTCCCTTTTCCCCCAAGACTGCACAAAAAAAAATCTCTGAGGCAAATCATGCTCTGGCAACTTCATCCATAAATCACTTACCCTTCTCAAGACTGTGTGTGTGGGGAACCCAACCTAACACAGCATATAATAACACAATCTTAACAATTCTATGAGAACTGCAAATGGCCACATTTAGTTTTAAACAACATGGAAAAATTATCAGCAATGAAGTACTAGAGGGGGAAAAAAATGAGATCGTAGAAAATTTAGTGGAAAGACCTGCAAACTGCCTCAGGGAAATTCACCTGCATGCTGTAGCCTGTGGGCTATAGATCCCAAAAAGAAGTGGGGAGAGTTTTGAGATGCATGGTAGGTAAAACTAATATTGTCATGAAAGGATTGTTGGAAGAAATATATATATATATACATATATATATATATATAGTTGGAATAAATACTAGCAGTTTTATTTCCCCTCTGACTGTAAAAGAAAGATTTGAATGAAGACCCACAATACCTGAAATGAAAATCATCTCATTGCTAAAACAAACAACCAACCTTCCCAATGAATGAACAATGAGAGTGAAAGGTGGGGGGGGGGGTTGTTTTCCACATCCCACTTGGATGAGGGGAAGAGTTTCTGTCAGAGGATGATGGCGCTGGTGATCAATTAAACACTAACAAATTTATCTGATCAATAAACACAAGAGCCAATACTCCTTTCAAATTGAAGTGGGTGTGACAGATCAGGCCTTACAGATCTGGCCTCCAACAAGATGGATAAGCCCCACCTTCACCTTTATTTATAGTTCTACTGGTGAAGGGGCCAAGACTGGGAGGGGCTTCTTCTGTGAGAAACAGAATGTGGTGGAGTTAGGGAAGCCATTTGCTTGGGTAATGAGCATATCTTCAGGGGTGAGCCACCTCTGTACAGGGCCACCTACTCCCTGGCTGTCTGAAACAGTCTCCCTTGACAGCCAGTTCCCAGGAGTCAGACCTCTGTATCCCATGGCTCAGCCAAACCTGATTCTGCTAGACATGGATGGCTCCCCACAGAAAGGAAGATCCCAACCACGTAGAAAGACTCAATTGTTTAAGTGAAAACAACATTGAAAGGGGAAAAAAAAAAGTGTTCTCACTGGATAAGTTTGCAACTTAAGATACATCTTTTAAAACCTACAGCTTATCAAATGTTACAAAGGGCACAGAAATGAGTGAAACTTGAAGACACTATTTAGAAATCAGGAGAGATTTTTTTCAAAATGAAAAACTTTATTGCTAACTCCAGAACTAAATCGAGGCCTCTTTGGTCCAATCATGAGAAGTACATTGATCAAATCTACCATTTAGTTTATGCTTTGACATCTTGGAGTCTTGTAGTCCATGGAGAGATGGCCAATCTCCAGGGCTAGCCAATCCCTAGAGAGAAATAAAGGGTTCCCTTGCTAGAATGCCTTTCTTTTACCACCTAACCAATCCACAGCTCATAGACCCAGTCACCTCTTTCATCAGGCCACTGTCCACCTAACCATATCACCCTAGGACCAGGTTCTAGACAACTAGGGACAGTGGTTAACTTTCTTATTATCATCTGAGACCTTATTGGAATGATATTTAATGTCTACATATATTCCAATATTCTGTATGTGATTATGTCTACATTTTTTTTCTCTAAGAAGATGGAAATATTCCAGATCATTTTTCTTTCTGAGTCTTCACCAGAATTACCTTTATATTTCTTCCAACAATCCTTTCATGACAATATTAGTTTGATCTACCATGCATCCTAAAACTTTCCTGGTCTCTACCCATCATCCAGTTCCAAAGACATTTTTAGGTATATTTTGCAGTGTGATACCACATCTTTATCCATCAGAGATCTTCTGTTAAAAAGTGACGTAGAGTATGTGGTTTAAATAACAAATATATTTTCTCACAGTTCTGGAGGCTAGAAGTCCATGGTCAAGGGGCCAGCAGATTAGGTTTCTGAAAAGGTCTCTCTTCCTGGCTTGCAGATGGTCATCTTCTTGGAGTAACTTCACGTGGCTTTTCCTCAGTACATGTACATACAGAGAAAGAAAGAGAGAAAAGGAATAAGAGAAAAAGAGGGAAAGACGGGAGAAAGAGAGAAAGATCTTGTCTCTTAAAAGGGCACTATCCCAGCAGATCAGTGTGTCATATTTATTACCTCATTTGGCCTTAATCACCTCTAAAATCACCCTGTCTCCAAAGTCAGTCACATTGGGAGTTAGGGCTTCAATACATGAATTTTGGGGTGACACATTCAATTGATATGATCCACACTTCACAAAAGAGAATATCCAAATGACAATTATGCATATGAGATTTGAAAGGATGATCAAGATCACTTCTCTTCAGAGTGATGTAAATTAATACATTACCACTATGTATTTAGATGAACAACCAAAATTAAAAGGATAGATAGTAACAAATATTGACAAAGATATGTAGCAACTAGATTCTTATGCACTCCTCATGGCAGTATAAATTGTTAAACCACCTTGAAAAAGAGATTGTGATCTACTAAAGTTGAATGCATGCAATATTCTGACCCAGAAATTCCACAATGGTATGTTTACCCAAGAATTTGCTTAAAAGTTTGTGACAATATTATTAACAATAGCCATATTTGGAAAGAACTCAAATGTTCATTGACATAATAATATATAAATAATTTAAGGTGTATTCATGTAACAGTAATAAACATAGGGCAATGAATATGATCAAACTATATATTACCAGATCAAGTTCCCAGAAACAGACCCAGAAATGAGGATTCAGGTCCAACTGATTTAATTGGAAGATGGTTCTGGAAAATACTACTAAAGCCATAGGGAAAATGAGATATGGAAGAAATGCAGTCAATTCAGAGTTGTCATTGTAAGTGGAACTCAATCTCCCTGGAAACCCTGAGAATAGGTATAAAATATACGTCTCAGAGTTATCCGACCCAGGGAGGGAGGGAGCTGAAGTATCTACATGCAAACTCTTGTCAGTCATTGGAATCTGATGCAGAACCATTTATCTTTCTGCCTTTTGACTTTCAGGTACAAGAAGTATGGCTCTGACTTGCAGGGAAAAAAAAGTTGACTTGAAGCAAACTTTTTCCATGCAATAATCCTTCTTCCTTCTTTTGCAAGTACCACTGAAGAAATGAAGAACATTTAGAACTGAGAAAGCATGGAGGCAAGAATGCTGTCTTCTCAATCTCCATCACCTAGACCAGTAGCTGGGACATAGTAGATATGGAATATTTGTTTAAACTACTTTAATTTCCTGATTTTAAAATGAGCTTTAAATAAGAATCTTCCATCCATCTCCATCTCTTCCAAGTCAAATGCAGAATGACTCCTCAAAAGGAAATAATAAATTATGTACTGGAAGAGACTTGAATTATGTTTTAATTACTTGAGTTCATTTCACAGATGAGGTGACAGCGACAAAAGATGACTTGAAGATTGTACAAATTCCCTCAGCTATTAAGGTAATGGCCCAGCCTGCCTAGCCCAGACAAATGCTTTTTCTGTTGTCTCATTGGACTTTCCTTTAAGCTACCTGACCTACTGAATAAGCAGTGCTATTCATTGTTTATAATCATTTCTGAATTCTAATACTACTTCAATCACTTTGACCTTTTCTAACTTGCTGTTGAAATCTTAGGTAAATTTTTACTTGCTGCAAACAGAGCAATTTTAAAGCTAAGACAGCTTTGATTTTTCCCAAAAAATGCAAATTTCATTCCAGGTTATTAATGTTAAAGATGAAAAATACAACTCAATTCTACTTTCCATGTGTTCAATTTTCTGAGCTAACTGAGAAAAGTGAGAAATTATCAAATTCTGGATGAACTTCCAAAAGAGAAACTTATACCAAGATAATTAATCTTCCAAATACAAACATCACTCTATTACTCTCTTAAAAGGTTTCTTCTTGAATACAGCATTTTGTTTGCAGTGAGAAAAGACATCTGAAGCCCATTAGTAACTCTCTAACTTCTGAATGTGCACTTTATTCCAAATGTAAAATATATCATTGTGAAAAAGCATTTGTTTCTATGAGAAAATACCCTAAGAGTAGAACTGTTTCTTAGTAGTTCAGTGGTCATTTGGAATTCCCAGAGCCACCGTACTATTCATAACTTTTGACACTTTATGTACAATTCTGAAATTTCTTAGAACTATAAAATAGAGGACTATTGAGTGAATGTCACAGTCTTTTCCATTTTGCTCTCTGCAATCTCTATTCTACCCCAACATGATCTGATGCCTCTCACTGAAATTAACTGTAATAATGAAGAAATACATAGTTTTTCACTTTTCTTGTTACTTTGACTATTGCTAAAGAATGACATTCCAAACAAAGAGGATCAAATGCAAAATGTCTCTTCATCTCTGCTTAGGAAGTCAGATCTGAAGGGTCTTGAAAGTCAGCTGTACAATTCTCATTTTAGATATATGGAAACTGAACCTGATGTTCAGATATTTGAATTAACTTTCCCCCCATAAAGCACAAGTCTTTAAAGGAACATTTAATAACCAAAACAGCAGCCAATGATTCCCCTCCTGCTTTCTCTATCCTAGGTAGTTTTTAAACTTGTTATTTCCTCACCTCATCTTTAATAAATTCAACCACTCTTCACTTAAAAAGTCAAGAGTGACAGGAAATGCTTAGTTTTGTTTCATCCAATCATGACAGACACTCTTCCTAGTAAACTATACTACACACACAGAGATATAACATTCAAGATGGGTTGGGAAGAAACACTGACTAATAGCATTAGATGTTTTGGATTTTTCCTAATAATCTACAAAAGTTCTGTGAAAGAGACAGTAAAAAGTTGATAACCTAGTAAAGTTATGGCAATAGTTCTTTTGTAAAATGTATGATAAAATGATGATTAAAAATAAAACAACTCTCTTTCTCCCTTTTCTCATGCTAACAACCAACTTCTTTGATCCCGCTCTCACCCTTCCCATGATCTAGTACCTCTATATACTCATTTCTTATCCCATTATCGCCCCTCCCAATCTTCTTTGTCCAGGATTAGAAATTGTAGATTTCATTGCAAGCCTATTGGCTATACTTTAGATTACAATCAAACTCATCCTCTGTTTATTACAATACTGTTAATGTCTTTATAGGGACTATCTGGTTTAGGGTTGCATATTGTTTGTATTGGGTGATGCTAATATTGATCTCCCCATCAAAGGAGCGGTATTGAAAACCGGCAAGGTCACAATAAGCCTACATGGGGGAAAATGCAATACCTCAGATCCTCACTGCTAGTGGGGAAGATACAGGAACAACATGAAAAACAGAGGAAGAAAGTATCCCTAACAAACCAAGATGCTATTTTAATAGAATCCAAAGACAAAATGGCAGTAGAAATGTCAGAAATGGAGTTTAGAACGTACATAATTAAAATGACTTGTGAAGCAAAGGATGAGATAAGAGAGTAAATGCAGGCACTGAATGATCACTCCAATAAACAGTTAAAAGAGCAAATGCAGGAAGCAAAAGAGCATTTCAATAAAGAGAGAGATATTCCGGGAAAAAAAACAGAAATCCTTGAAATGAAGGAAACAATAAACCAAATTAAAAACTCAATAGAAAGCACTACCAACAGAATAGATCACTTGGAAAACAGAATCTCAGACAATGAAAGCAAAATATTTAATCTTGAAAATAAAGTTGACCAAACTGAGAAGATGGTAAGAAATCATGAACAGAACTTCCAAGAATTATGGAATGTCATGAAAAGACCAAATTTAAGAATTATTGGGATTGAGGAAGGCACAGAGATATAAAGCAAAAGATTGAACAACCTGTTTAATGAACTAATGTCAGAAAATTTCCCAAACCTGAAGAATAAAATGGAAAAATCAAATACAAGAGGCTTACAGAACACCAAATACACAAAATTACAACAGATTCACACCAAGGCACATTATAATGAAAATACCTCACATACAAAATAGAGATAGGATTTTAAAGGCTGTGAGAGAAAAGAATCAGATTACATATAAGGGAATCAATTTGGATATCAGCAGATTTCTCAATTTGGATCCTAAAAAATAGAAGGGCTTGGAACAATATATTTCAAGCTCTGAAAGAACATGAATGCCAACCAAGAATCTTATACCCAGCAAAATTAACCTTCAGATTTGAAGTTGAAATAAAATCTTTCCACAATAAATGAAAGTTAAAAGAACTTACAAATTGAAAACCTGCACTGTAGAGCATTCTCAGCAAAATATTCCATGAGGAGGAAATGAAAAGCAACAATGCAAGTCAGCAAAGGGAGGAACTACCCAAAAGGAAAAGCCAATCAAAGGAGAAACCAAGTCAAGTTAAAAACAAAAATAAGCCAAAATGACCAGCAATATAAATCATATCTCAATAATACCTCTGAATGTTAATAGCCTAAACTCATCAATCAAAAGACATAGACTAGAAGATTGCATTAAAAAGAAAGACCCAACAATATGCTGCCTTCAAGAGACTCATCTCATGAAAAAAGACATCTACAGACCAAAGGTGAAAGGATGGGGGAAAACATATCATGCCTGAGTTAGTCAGAAGGGATAAAGAAGAACATTTCATACTGCTTAAGGGAGCAATAAACCATCAAGACATAACAATTTTAAATATTTATGCCCCAAACAATGTCACATCCATACATGTCAAACAAATCCCTCTCAATACCAGGGAACAAATAGACCACAACACAATAATACTGGGTGATTTTAGCACACCTCTTTCACCACTAGATAGATCCTCCAAACAACAACTGAAGAAACTACAGAACTAAATGATATAATCAATGATATAGATTTAACAGACATTTATGGAGTATTTCATCCATCATTAAGCAAATACACATTCTTCTCAGCAGCTCATGGGTTCTTCTCTAAAGTAGACAATATGCTATGCCAAAAAGCAGCCATTAGTAAACACACACAGAAAAAGATACTACCTTGTATTCTATCAGATCATAATGGAATGAAATTAGAAATCAATGAAAAAATAAAAAGCAGAAACTACTTCAACCCCTGGACACTAAATAATATGCTACTGAATAATGCAATGATAACAGAAGAAATCAGGGAGGAGATAAAAAAAAACTTGTTAAAGGTAATCGAGAGCAAAAATACAATATGTCAAAATATCTGGGACACTGTGAAAGCAGTACTAAGAGAAAAGTTCATTGAATTCAGCTCATACATTAAAAGAATAAAAAGTCAACAACTAAATAACCAAACTTACATCTCAAAGCCCTAGAAAAAAAACAGATCAACACCAAAAGTAGTAGAAGACAGGAAATAATTAAAATCAGAGTTGAAATCAATGAAATTGGAAAAAAACAAACAATTCAAAAAGTTGACAAAACAAAAAGTTGGTTTTTTGAAAAAGTGAACAAAATTGATAAACCCTTAGCCACACTAACAAAGAAGAGAAAGATCTCAAATTACTAGAATCTGTGATGAAAAAGGAAAGATCACAACAGACACCACTGAAATACATAGAATAATTAGAAGCTATTTTGAAAATCTATACTTAAACAAAATAGAAAATATCAAAGACACTGACAAATTTTTAGAGACATATGATCCTCTCAAACTGAATCAAGAGGACATACACAATTTAAACAGATCAATTTCAAGCAATGAAATAGAAGAAGCCATCAAAAGCCTACCAACCAAGAAAAGCCCAGGACCAGACAAATTCTCAGCTGAGTTCTACAAGACCTTCAAAGAAGAACTAATACCAATACTCCTCAAAGAATTCCATGAAACAGAAAAGAAGGGAGCCCTTCCAAACTCATTCTATGAAGTTAGTATCACCTTGATACCAAAGCCAGACAAAGACACATCAAGGAAAGAAAATTTCAGACCAATACCCCTGATGAACATAGACACAAAAATCCTTAACAAAATTCTGGGAAATTGCATACAAAAACATATTAAGAAGATAGTGCACGATGATCAAGTGGGATTCATCCCAGGGATACAAGGTTGGTTCAACATCTGGAAATCAATAAACGTAATTCATCTCATCAAAAGACTTAAAGTTAAGAATCATATGATTATTTCAATAGATGCTGAGAAAACATTTGATAAAATACAGCACCCCTTCATGCTCAAAACACTAGAAAAAATAGGGATAGTAGGAACATACCTCAACATTGTAAAGGCTATCTATGCTAAGCCCAAGGCCAACATCATTCTAAATGGAGAAAAACTGAAAGAATTCCCTCTAAAAACTAGAAGAAGGCATGGATGTCCTCTTTCACCACTTCTATTCAACATTGTGCTTGAAACACTAGTCAGAGCAATCAGAGAGACCAAGGCAACTAAAGGGATACGAACAGAAAAAGAAAAACTCAAGCTATCACTATTTGCTGACAACATGATTCTACATTTAGAAGACAGAAAAAACTCCACCAGAAAACTTCTAGAACTAATAAATGAATTCAGCAAAGTTGCAGGATATAAAATCAATATGCATATATCTAATGCATTTCTATTCATAAGTGATGAATCCTCTGAAAAAGAAATTAGAAAACCATTCCATTCACAATAGCCTCAAAAAAAAAAATAAAATAAAATACTTGGTAATTAAGCTAACAAAAGAGGTGAAAGACCTCTACAATGAAAACTACAGAACACCAGAGAAAGAAATTAAAGAAAACCTTAGAAGATGGAAAGATGTCCCATGTTCTTGGATAGGCAGAATTAATATTGTCAAAATGGCCATTCTACCAAATCTACAGATTCAATGCAATTAAAATTAAAATCCCAATGATGCTCCTCATAGAAATAGAGAAAGCAATCATGAAATTCATCTGGATGAATAAGAGACCTCAAATAGCCAAAGCAATCCTGAGCAGAGAGAGTGAAGCAGAAGATATTACAAAACAAGACCTTAAACTATACTACAGAGCAATAGTAACAAAAATGGCATGGTTTTGGCACCAAAATAGACAGGTAGACCAATGGTACAGAATAGAGGACACAGAGACAAAACCAAATAAATACAGTTCCCTCATACCAGACAAAGGAGCCAAAAACTTACAATGATAAATTGTAAGAAATGATAGCCTCTTCAACAAATGGTGCTGGGAAAACTGGAAATCCATATGCAGCAAAATGAAACTAAACCCCTATCTCTCACCCTGTACAAAACTCAACTCAAAATGGATCAAGGACCTAGGAATTAGACCAGAGACCCTTCACCAAATAGAAGAAAAAGTAGGCCTGAATCATCATCATGTTGGCTTAGCACCAGACTTCCTTAACCAGACTCCTAAAGCACAAGAAATGAAAGCAAAGATCAATAAATGGGATGGATTCAAACTAAAAAGCTTTTTCTCAGCCAAGGAAACAATCAATAATGTGAAAAGAGAGCCTACAGAGTGAGAGAAAATCTTTTCCACCCGCACTTCAGATAGAGCACTAATCTCCAAAATTTATAAAGAACTTACAAAACTTTACACCAAAAATACAAAGAACCCAATCAATAAATGGGCCAAGGAACTGGACAGACACTTTACAGAAGAAGATATATAGACAATTAACAAATATATGAAAAAGTGTTCAACATCTCTAGTAATTAAAGAAATTCAAATTAAAACCACCCTAAGATTTCAGCTTACTCCAATTAGAATGGCTATTTTATCAAGAACACAAGCAATAATAAGGGTTGGCATGGATATGGGGAAAAAGCACACTTGTACATTGCTGATGGAGTTGCAAATTGGTGTAGCCACTCTGGAAAGCAGTATGGAGATTCCTCAGAAAACTTGGAATGGACCCACCTTTTGACCCAGTTATTCCACTCCTTGGTTTATACCCAAAGGACTTAAAATCCGCCTACTATAGTAATGCAGCGACATGAATGTTTATAGCAGCTCAATTCACAAATAGGTAGATTGTGGAACCAACCTAAATGCCCTTCAACAGATGAATGGATAAAGAAACTGTGGTATATATACACAATGGAATATTATTCAGCCATAAAGAAGAATAAAATTATGGCATTTTCAGGACAATGGATGGAATTGGAGAATATCATTCTAAGTGAAATAAGCTAATCCCAAAAAACCAAAGATTGAATGTTTTCCCTGATAAGAGAATGATGATACATAATGGGGGTGTGCAGGTGGGGAGTAAGAGAAGAATGGAGGAACTTTGGTTTGTATAGAGGGAAATGTGGGGGCATGAAAGATGGTGGAATGAGATAGACATCATTACCCTATGTATATGTATGATTACACTATTGGTGTGACTCAGCACCGTATGCTGCCAGAGGAATGAGAAATCATGCTCCATTTGTGTACAACGTGTCAAAATGCATTCTACTGTCATTAATAACCAATTAGAACAAATTTTAAAAATGTTCCAGAGGGTCTGGCAAAAAAAAATAAAAAATAAATAAAACAGCTAATCTTAGTTGCTCTTCCTTCAGCCTGAGGGTCACCAATGGTTCCTTCTTTTTGGAACCCAAGAAAACTTGAACCCACACAGCATTCAGATATTGTCACTAATACATACTCTGGCCAAAGAGTTTATTGCACAGGGGTGAAGGACACTGAAGAGCAATCAGCTCTCCATCCAGCACCTTCTTTTCATATCTGTACCATATATGGTCAGCATTTATACCATACCAATACACTAGGGAAAAATATAATCCTAAATAGAATGATTTCTCTGCCCTTAAGAAGCTCAAGCCACTAAGTAGATAGAAATGCAAATATAGAAATGCCTATAATAGCAAGTTGAGAAGGGGAAAAACAATTTTTCCTAAAGGAGTTGTGGAAGGTTGCAAAGAGAATATGGTACCTGAGTTTTGAAACATTAAGGAGTCTGTCAGGGGAGAAAGACAGCATAGAGTAACTATTCAGTAGATGGGGAAAAAAAAGTTGGATGATGTAGAAAGAGGATGAATACTAGGATGGAGAGGAAAATTAGACTAGAAATAAAAGTTAAAGCAAGACTGGGAACAAGTTTACATATTCTATTCAATTTAGGGGCAGAATTTAGCTTTAAACCCACTAGGTTGCATTCAGCTGGGAAAGAAATGATTGACAACTTAATTAATAGAGGCCCCTTTCAGGATTGTCTTTTGCTCAGGGCTCATCAATGCCACCAAAGGCACAGATTCTTTCCTTTTTTCCATTTGGCCACTCCTAACGTATGGGCTTTGGCCTGGAAACTAGTCTCCTCAAGTTGCAGGTTGGCTGCAGTAGCTCCAAATATAACATCTTCACACAGCATAGCCCAATGACCAGAGAAGAATGTCTCTTCCTTTTATCTCTTTGTAGAGAGCAAGAAAATATTTTCAGACTCTTCAACAAATATTCCTCCATGCCTCATCACCAAGAATTATGTTATTTGATTATTATTCCTAAATCAATTAATAGACAAGAAGAATGGAGTTAACATAATTAGCATGAAGTAATCAATATTCAGCTTATACCAAAGTACATTGCCTCCAAGTTCCAACGTGCCACCAAGAAACCTAAGTGTTGCTAACTGAAAAGAAAAAAAAAGCAAAGTTATCAGTTGGTTAACAGAGCGTTCCAGAAGACTCTGTCTAGACAAGAAAGACAAGCAATGACCAGTCAGCCTCTCATCTAAAAGCAAGGAGGTTCTGGTGGGGGGTGTTGATACTGAGGGAGATCATGCACATGTGGGGTGAAAGGAATGGATTACTACCCCTTCTCAATTTTGCTGTGAAGCTGAAACTGCTCTTTAAAAAAAAATCTTTAAATTAAAAATAAATTATAAGAATCATATCTGGATGCGACTCATTTTTTATGAAAAGCCAGCTTGTATAAAAGTTAACTTTCCTAAATGTTAAATACCAATTTACACATGCAAATAATGACACTCTAGATTAAAATCTGGTTTAGTAAACTCATCAGTTTTCACATAGATTTAGACAATTCAGCTCTCCATGAGCTTTTGTGAGCTTTTTAAATTATAGTTTAGTACTACCTTTCTATTTTTCTAATTTTGACTATTTCACAAATACTGAAGAATTTTTGACTATTTCAGAAAAATGTCTTGTTTCACCAGGCATGAATTTTCTACTTTACTAAATATAGAAAATATAATAAATAGTTACACAAAATATTTTAGTATACATTTGCATGGTATTTTTACTTTTTTCATTTTGTCTACTGCAAAGTGGCTTTTTAAGGCTTTATTGAGATATAATTGACAAAAATAAATTATATAGATTTAATTTATAAATTTAATAAGTTTTAATTGATACATGTATATATCTATGAAAATGTCTTATTTTTTCAGAAGTTGTGTGGTTTTAATTTTACATTTAGGTGTATGATTAATTTTGTTATTTTTTAGTAATAAAAATATGAATCAATAATTTTTTTGTATATGGATATCTGATTTTTCAAGTACCTTTTGATTAAAAAAACACCCTTTCCCCCATTTAGTTACGTGTGTGTGTGTGTGTGTGTGTGTGTGTGTGTGTGTTTCTGGGGATTGAACCCAGGGACTTGAGCATGCTCAGCAAGTGTCCTACTGACATGGCTTCCCAGCTGCTGAACTACACAGTTGACCCACTAATCCCCACAGAGAAGCTGTGATGGCAGACAGAGCAGAAGCCTGGGCTGGTTGGATTGCAGATGGTGAGGGGAACCTGCATGCAAGCATTGACCTGAGGCACACCAAACCAGCACCCAGGCAAGTCAGGGCAGCCCAGCTCCAGCCTGGTGCAGATGCCTGATCCCCACAGTACCAAGGCCCCACAGCCCCACACCTCCAAGCATTAACAATCCTAAAACCTCAATCTTCTGGGTCTCCAGCAGCAGCAAGAAAACAAGTGTGGCAGACCTGAATGCAAGTTTAGACTCAAGGGTTAACCAATAGTGTAGGTACTTTTCCAAACCCTGATTAGAATAAATGCAGACCAATAGCATTGACCCAAATGCTATATAAAACCCTAGACCAGCACACTCAAGCGGCAACCCTTATTAGGTTCCCCATTGCCCCTGTAAGAGTTATGTTTCTATTCTTCAGACTTGAAGAATAGAACTCCTACTCCTTTTTATTCTTCCCATCCGTTGTTTCATGAATTTCATTCTTTGGATATGTGGAGTTGGCAGTGAGCTGCTGAGGTCCGTTGCAACACTGGAGGGCATGGCCCCCCATTTAGAGCTGCAGCACACCACTCAGTAGTGGAAACAAATCTGGTTTTTTCAGGAGACTCTGGAGCTGATGAGGGCAGGCATCCCCTGCCATATTAGTTGCTAACACCAGAAGGGGTTTTCTCAGTTGTGGAGGCCTGCAGGTTGCACAGACCCTACCTGCCAGCAGAAGCAGGGAATCAAGTTTCATCTCAAGCTCTGGTTTCACTACTGCTACTGAGATATATCCCCAGCCCCTACCTTGACATTTGACAAAAATCTCTCGATTGCATTTTGAATAGTTTCTATTGCTATATCTTCAAATTTACTGATCTTTTCTTAACCAATATCTAATCTGCTTGTCATCCCATCCAATGCTTTTCTCATATTAGACATTAGATCTTTCACTTCTAGAGGTTCTATCTGGGTACTTGTAATATTTTCTTTATCTTCACTTGTAAAGTGTTAGTATACCTGATTTGCTTTCTTTTCTCACTATTTCTAACATCTGTGTCTTATTTGTTCCTCTTTTGCTGATTGTTTTCTTCTGCTCCTTATAGGTTATGCTTTCAAGTTTGTTCACACAGTAGGTAATATCTTATTATGCTAGGTATGGTTTTACTTACTGGGTGTGGAAAAATTGTGTTATTTGGTATTCCTGTCAGGGCTATGGAATTTTGTTGAGTAGTAAGTTGCTTGGAAAGAATTTGATTATTATGAAGCTTCCATTTTAACTTCTTTAACCAGGACCAGAGCATCCTATAATCTAGGGCTAATTTTGGTCCATTTTTGAGGAAATGCCCTTCTGAGTACTCTCTGTACCATCAATAGTGTGTTCCACTCTGGCCAGTGGATATAGCAACTATTCCCAAACTTGAAGCTTCCATCTTTCAAAAGCTTCGGGTTTTTGTTTTGTTCTACTTTCTAAACAGAGTTTCCAAATTCTATGATTACCATCACTTTGGCTTCTTATGAAGGTTATCTTCAATTCTTATGCTTGTGGGATAGAGTCAGAGAGGCAAGGAAGTAGAGGGGGAGGTGTGTATCAGAATGGGGAGAACATGTGAAAAGCATCCTCAGGTAATATGGATACAAATTCCTCATTTTAAGACTCTCTAAATCATAAAATTATATTACATAAAAAAGAAAATATCAGGTTCAAAGTGGCATCTGTATAGTGTAAGGACACCACACTAAAATATCTATGAAGACAGTAGAGGTAAAACATCCCAACAAAAATTATGCCAGATGAAATCTACACCAAATGATAATATGTAGATCAACTGATGTAAACTCACACATCTGTGTTTAATAAATAATTCCAACCTTAAAAACAGTGCAATACCATCCTATCTTATTTGCTGTTTATTACCTGACTCAATGTCCCAAACCAGTAAAATAGAACAGTCCTAGACCTAGACTGGTCTCCTCTGGGTAAGGCACTAGGCAGAGTGCCGTTTCCCCAGCCTCGTTCCTCAGGTCCTCACTGCTCATCCTCTTTCTATTTCCATTGTTATCTTCCAGAAAAACCTGATATATTTTCCAGGGGAAATTTATCAAATATGGGGGTGAAAGAGACCAGAAGGGGTACAATATATTTGGGGAGGTGTACCCCCTAGCGTAAACCATACACTAGTGGACTCTTGCTCACCGTAATATTTTATATACTCTATCAGAGAAGGGTCTCAAGAACAGTGAAAAGTCAGAAATAGTGTGCATGGGCCATGCCTTCATGCCTCTGTATGCAGCTGGTAACCACTTGCCATGATTGTTGACAAATACTGAGTCTGAGCAATATCACTTTTGTAAAAGGATGAAAAAAGAAAAGCATTCATTAATCTCTCAATAATACTCTGCTCTCCTGTGAAAGGAGATTCAGAGGGAAAGAATGCCTCTGAAAACCATTTCAAGATTAAGAGTGACCTTTCAGGAACATATTTTATACTCTTGGTAGAACATAGGGAGTCATGATGTTTGAAAGAAAAGATAACTCATAAGAAGGATCAGGCTGAGATGAAAAGACAAGTGAATTAGATAAAAAGAAAGATGAGAAATAAAAGCTAAAAGAATCTCTCAACCTGTGTGATGAACTATATTGAAAATTTTTTCCAACATCAGTTCATCCTTGCCATCTTGAAATTGTTCCTTCTCATCTTTAATGTGTTATTCTTTGGGTATGCAATATATTATAATAAAATTGCTGGTGTTTTAATGGGATTTTTTGCCAATAAATTCTTTTCATTTGATGAGATTTTGTTTTTCCTTTTTGTGCAAGTTTTCAGTTTTTACTATTAAAGTTATGAAAATTCCTTAAAAAAATTGTGACTATTTTCTACTTTCTCCATACTTCAGAACAATTTAAATATCATAGAAGTAGTTCCTTCACACTTCAAAACCAAAGCCTAGTAATTTTTTGTCTGCATACTTTGGGGGAGCAGGCATTTGTCATTTTCTTCAAATGCACCTATAGTTTCTATTCCATCGTATTTTCAATACTGCATTTTGTTGATTCTGGGTAACTAATCTTCCCTGAAAAATCACCCATTTATTCAAATTAATTAAGCATTAAGCATAGAGTTATGAAAAGTACTTTCTTATAATTTTAAAACTTAACACAATCTATGGTTGTTTCCTCTTTTCAAAATATTATGCACTATTATCTCCTCTTTCAACAGCAAGGAAATCATTGCAATTCAAGCTAGTTTTACACATACCCTCCTTCCATCTAAAACTTCTGAGTCAAGCTGAATATCTGCATTTATTCTCTAATCATAGATAAACTGTTTCAAAATATGATCACAATTCACACAAGAAAACTTTTTTTGTTCCCTACATAATTACCAACTTCTGCTGGGTAGTATATGGAATCACCTTCATAGCTTCTAATGCTTCTTGAAAAAAACTAAGTATTAGGATAGAGGAAGCACTTTCCGCCTTTAAAAAGAATTATCTTGTCTGCATACTGCTTAATTTTAATGTTCCCATAGGGACTGAAACAGAATTGGGGAGTTTCCAAAATCCCACTTAGTTTGAGAATTAGTCAGTACAAATCTACTCTCTTAAATGGAGATTTTGGATATGAATACTATAATTGAGTTCTACATCCAGGACATATTAAGAAGGAACTAAAGTTTTATGACCTAATATTATACTCACCAAGAAGAAACTTCTGATTAGAAATCTTACAAATAAGTCATTTAATAATTCTGAATCATGCTTTTATATGATATTTAAGGATGCAATTTGTTTTCTTTAGTCAGTTCCTAAAGTTTCCTTTAGTTTGACTATGATCATGTAGTCAGCTTTCTGTTACTATAATAAATATCAACTCTAAAGAGAAAAGCTTGATTTTTGGCTCAGAGGTTTGGAGCTTTCAATCTTTACTCGATTGGCCCCATTTCCTTAGACCTGTGGCAAGGTAGCAAATCATACCAGAAGCACATGGCAGAGAAAACCTACTCATCTCCTGGCTGGGAAGTGAAAGGCAGGAAGAGGAAGATACCAGGGCCCCACAATATTATTCAAGGGCACAAGGGTTTTTACCCAATGAGATCTTCTACTAGCCAACCTCTTAAAGTTTCCACCACTTCCTAATTGTACCCAGCTGGGAACCAGTCTTCAACACATGGGCCTTTGGGGGACTTTTACCCAAACCATGGCAATGATTGTATCAGTTTATTTTTAAATAGATTTTAAAGGTAGTTCTACATGCATAAAATTCATGATAATGCATTCTAAAGCTCTTCTTATTTGCTCTCAATTTGTCAACAAAAGTAAAAGCATTTCAACCTATTTGTGAAAATTTATCTAAAATATAATATAATTTAATTTATACAATATCTAAGAACAATGAAATTTTAATAAAAGTGTTAACTCTTTTCAGGCTTATATTCTTTCAAAATAATCAAAGTTTCCTGAGTGAAACAATAAAATTTATTAGTTCTAAAGAAGCTCTCCCAGTAATTATCAAAGAAAGTGAGGAAATTAAGCTCCCCAGCTGCAAAGTGGGAGGAAAATATTGTCCCTGGAAACTGTCCACCTCCTTCCTCCTGTTAATTAACTCCCTACCTACTTTCATTTTTCTTTCCTTGTTGCAGACTATTTATACCTTTTCCTCATATGAATTATCTTCTTCCCTCTTTGATTCTTCATCTTCCCATAATCTCTGCTTCCCATAACGTCTGGACTTCAAGCTCAGGGTTCCAGGTGGGAAGTGTTTTGCTACGCTATAGACACATTCTGGGGTACTGTCTTTAAGGACAGATGGCTGAAGTCACACGAGCACACCGTGTGGTTCGCTCCACCTCCGTCAACTTTCCGCCGAGGAGGCTAGATCAAGCATTGCAATCACGGGTAGAAATGAAAGTTAAAATGGAGAAAATCTTCAAGCTGTGAAATTTTGAAGATGTGGTTTATTTGCTCTGACATCAAAAATAGTGAATTTGAAAGTTTTCAGATGGCGGTGGTATAAAGCACTCCCACGGAGAAGTGACTTCATTCAGAATATACATAGCTTGCTTCTTTGCAGTTGGAATTTAAACTGAGAGTCATGAACTTATACGGCTGAACTCATGTTTTATAATGTCATTCAAAAAAGTTAGGATTACTTCAGAGCTTGACTTCCAGCCTACAAAGTTCGACACTAAAAAATATCACCCACTTCTATTCGTCCTTCCTCCATCTTAAATACTCACTATACCTGTTAGAAATATATTTTTGCCCCTCAAATCCTTGTGACTTTTGAGAATTGTGGAATCCTCCCTAAGAAAACAAACCATCCACTCTTTGTGAGACCAAGTTTCACTTAATCCTCAGAGTCTTGTTCACATTACAAGCAAAACTTCTCCTGTAAAGCCCCTTGATGTATCCAGTTCTCAAAAACTTTCCAAGACCATGTAAGTCCCAGAAATACCTTACTTCTACCATGACCCAGGTGACCCTGACTCCTGCATCAAAGAGAAAGAAAACATATATACCCAACCACACAAATGCAAAGGATGGAATAATACACAAGAAACAAATACTAGAAGAGTTAAAATGACAAAAGGAAAGACGAGCCAAACTCTGGAGAGAGGTTATTAGTAAGACAAAAACAGAAGAGATCAAAAGTTGGGGAAATGAGAGAAACAGGAATAGAGAAGACCATGAGCAGAAGAAAGACAGGTGCTGATGGTCCTCAGGTTATCAGACTATACTATATCCAATAAGAAATGCTACCTTCACTCCTTCTATGCTCTGCCATTCCAATGCCTTGAACCTGCTCTAAGATCTCAGGCAAAGCTTCCAACTCTAGTTTACCGCAAAATTTCTTGGAACACTTGGAGCACGAATGCTCAAGGAATGTGATACACCAAATAGTAACAAACCTTTCTCTGATCTCTCTTTTGTACCTCTTTTGTCTTCTCTAGTCAAAAGAATCTTCTCTGCAGTTCAGTAATTCTGTGTCTACTATGTGCTGAACTGGTTCCAATATTCATCTTTAACATAAGTGAAAGGGTTCTTAAACTTTATAAAGATAACCAAAGAGGTCACTAACAATAACTGAGTACATACTTAAGAACAACAACAAAAAAGTAGCTTTAAACATTATGGCAGATGCATCCTAAGGTAATTCCAAATAAATCACTCTAGGAGGCATGGTTCTCTCCATTTATGTAATCTCTCTCCTTGAGTGTAGATGGGTCTTATGACCTGCTTCTTACCAATAGAGGTGGCAGAATGTCATTCCCTTGACTAGGTTACATGTAAAACAGATGACATGACATCACTCTCATAACTCCATCTTAGCCATCTGAGTCACACTTCCAGATGAACTCACAACTCAGCAATATCTTGATTTCATCCTGGTTGGACTCTGAACAAGGAACCCAGACAACCCAGACCCTGATTTCTAGGACAAGGAAACTGTGAGATAATAATGTGTATTGTTTTAATCTGCTGAAATTGTGGTAATTTTTATAGAAATAGAAAACAAAAACAAATATATATGTACATAATACATTCTGTTATTTTTGGTGACCTAAGACAATAGGCTCTCTTTAAAAGGTTTCACTGTATCTCGTATCAAGCCTGCTTTTAAATATATACATACCAGATTAAGCATATCATTGGGATAAAGGTTTTAGAGAGGATTATCACAACTTGGCTTATTTGAGAACAAATATTTCAGTTTCTTCTTGTCATTTATCTTCTATCCTAAGAGATAACCATTACCTTGCAGTTAAACAAGTAATATAATGTTAGTTTGCATGGGTAATTCATTAAGTATTACTTCCTGCTAATTTTTCAGTTTTCTTTTCCTGATCTAGAGACAATAGTTATTTTTCAGCTTGCACAGATATTTGTAGATCTTCTAAAAATATGCAGCCTTGGGAATTGTGCCTAAATCATATCATCGTTAAAATGGACCTGAACAAAAAAAAAATATAAAGCATAAATGACAAAGTTGAAAAATTTATTTCCAATTCTGCTTCAGTGTTTGGTAAAACTTTTGGCAAGGTTTGACTGAGAGATAAGATTCCTACTGGTTCTCCTCCTCTTATCCGCGTTTTCTTTCATTCTCTGATTGGCTCTCTCAGCAGATCCTCTTTGTGTTCCTGATCCTCATCCCATCAGGGTCTGCACAGGAATGTGGCACAGTCGCAAAGGCACTACATGGCTTCTGAATGTAAGGCTCAAGATGATTGATCACTCTTAGTAGAATTTTGATGAATTACTTTCTCTTGTTAGAGGTATTCTCATTCCTATTCATTATTTTATAAATTTGTTCCAAAGCTGGAATGACACAAATCTTGTGTCCTTCAATTCTCTGAAAAATGACTGTCTCATTGATGACCAATTTTCCGGGAAATGACTTCTCTAACTGGTTTGCCTCTTGTAGACTTTCAGAACACTGCCTCTCTCTTCTGAGAATAACTTGCTCTATGGCAGTTGAAGGGTTTGTATGTGGCTTTTCTAGGAAAGAAAAGCCCTCCTGTGGTCATGAGCACCTTGCATAAGACACCTGCTCCCCTCAGTATGAACCAGTTCAGAAGTCAACTCCACAATGCTTTCCTATTGCAGTCAAACATCATCCTCGCTCCACTTGAACCAGGATCTTACTGTTGATTTTTTTTCAATTCTGTGTGATTTTAAACCATATCTATGAAATTGGAAACAAAGAGGCATTTTAAGGCCAGTTACGATTTACCAAAAGGAGCAGGGACTAAACAGAACCTTTCCATGTAAACAAATATAAGCAGGAAGATATGGCAATGGACACTAACATTTGAAGGAAACAGAGAAACAAAGGCTTTTGAAGTACAACTAGAGGAACAAAGCACAGCAAAAGATTGCTAGAAATCGTTGGGAAGTATTTGCTACATTTTAAAAGAGGATTGTTGGGAGTGTTTCTCCAAGTCAGTGAGAGTTACATACTTCCTCTGGGTATTACACCAAATCACATATGGAGATAGACACTGAAATAATTTTTGGCAGTGAAGCCATGATGTGGCAAAAGAGTCACTCTATCAAATTGTCAAGGAAAGATGAATGATAAAGTTTTAAAACATTGCATTTTTAATTGTACATATTCTTGATAGAGATTAAATAAGTTGCTACCTCTAAAACCTTTGACAATTTTATAATGAAAATAACAATAGTCATTATTATATTATTTTTACTAGCATTGAAAAGCAGGAAAATAAAATGATTAATCAACATGAATTCTGGATTCTGACAAATCCTCATGAAAGTCAGTTCTCTTCATTTATTAGTGAAGAGCCATTAGATGAGTCTACTAATCTTTCTAAGTCTCAAATTCTACATTTGAAAAAATAGAAAATAACATCTTTTGGCTGAAAATAAATTTAGATAATATTTATATTTTTATCATAGAGTCTACTGTGTAATAAATTTCAACATATACTAGTAATTACTCTTATCTACATCACATGTCTTATGGAAGAAATTATTTTTTATATTAAGATATCATCTCGTTCCAAAAAGCATGTAGTTTTCAAAATGCATATATCATTTGGGAAGGAAAAGTTAAAGATATTTTGAAGAAAAGGAAATGTGACCAAAAGCAAGGCAGGGGTAGGCTTGTACATATCATAAAGACCGTGGTATAAATACACATTATCAAGTCACATCATTTTGCTAGATATAAACCATGGATTTAACTCATATCTGCCAAAAAGCCACTGTGAGAACACAAACAGTTATATAGGACTTCAAAAGTAAATATAGAAAGCTCTCATTTATTTCAAAGAAATTCAAATATTCTGAGAGAGAAAAGAGTCTCCTCTCTCTGCACACTCATAATAAGGATACTACAGAAGATATAAACACTTTTCTCGATTACTTTTCTACGGTAAAAAAGCATTTGGGAAACAGTTTTCATTTTCTTATAATATCCCTCAAACTTGACTAACGAAAAATACCAAAAGATAGTTCAGTAAAAGTCATTTTAAAATAGTGGCTCTCAGATGAGAAGCAATACACCAATAAATAAATCTTTGTAATAATCAACTTTGTGTAACACTTTAAAATCCATGATTACTTAAATTCCAAAAGCTGGGTCAGACAACCAACTTCATCCTCATTTTACAGACGTGGAAAGTCTAACATGGGCTCCATGGCTTGCCAAAGTTCCATTGGAGAAAAGTAGCCAAATGCAGACTTAGGCTCCATCTTCTGTTTCTTAATTCCACATGCTTTTCACAGGAATGCTGCTGAATGGGCTGACCATTGGAAAAGCATAGAACAGGAACCCTAGCCTCTTCTACTTTTGGTGATAGAAACCATTTCCAACATCCTTACTTTGATATTCAAAAAAATTGATATGAAAGTCCCAACCCAGCAGGGTTGCTTCCCTGACACTTAATCATGTGGAAGACTTCCCAAAGGTAACTCTCAAAAAACAGGACACCTATAAGGTATAAAATTTGCGTTAATGTTTTCTATTTACATAGTACCTTATATTTCTCAAAGGATTTACGTATGGTGGCTTGCAGTTCCCAAGAAGTTTGCCCCTGGAAAGAAAAGCAATTTTTACACCAAATAAGATGCTAATCAAGTATACTCTTTGCAGAGAATGGCAGATAAGCAAGAGAAACTAAAATTTCATCATGAACACTCTTAAACAAGATCCTCTTGCACAGAATAAACTTAATTCATGGCCTTTAATAAATATATCCATAGGGCATGGAAATTACTGAGACATTGAATGAGTATAGTAGCTAGCAGCTCACCAATTTGCAAGCTGGTATTTTACATACATGAAAAGAGATTTGGTAAAACTGAGAAAATATTAGACATTTAAAAAAGAAAAGAAAAAAGCAAATAACCTATGTTCAGACCTCAGAAAGAATAAGGATCCCATTTGCAGTTTGAAAATTCTATACTGCTATTTTTAAATGCAACCCACAACTAAGTGCAAAATCTGGTTTTAGGGAAAATATTTGCTACATTTTAAATTATGGAATATTCTGGTTTCCACAAGATGCAAATATTTAGTCTGTCAATAATTAAGTTTCTGTGTTTCCTGTAGGCAGTTGGTATAGGAATAAGAGGTGGTGGTGTGAAATTCAACAGTTACTAAAACTGCAGATCAGCATGAAAATAAGCTTTTTAAATTGTATTATCTAATATAGTTCTGAATATGATAATAACCTAAGGATTATTTATATGGAAAACATCTCATTTAAGTCTAACATTTTGATCCTGGCACCTCATCTTCTATCAAGAAAATAATATAATCAGTTTGAGAAAATACATGCAGAGCAAAAATTGGCCAATTTTAACTAACGTTTTCAGGAAATGGTGCAGCGTGTACAAAGGGCTTTCATTATCTGTGTGATGTGTACCTAATGACAAGACCTTGACCTTCACTGATTACCATAGGCTTCCATCTGGTGGCAAAATATGCCCCTTGTTCACCTTATCGAGGCTGAACTCTATGCTAGGGCCTATTACACAATGATCTTGAAAATAATCTGCCATAACTGGACTCCTAAGACAAGGTAAATAATTTGCTCATGGCAAATCAAAACACCAAATGATAACTACATTTTAAAGGTATTTTTAATTGTCTACTGTGAAAATAAAACTGTCACTAAAATTGCATTTGCTAATCAGGCAATAAGTTCAATTTTTAAAAAGGATATATTTTTAAAAAGGATATATTGAGCTTGTACATTTAGCAAAGTATATGTTCAGCATGGCAGTTATTCATGATAAAATTCCCTTCAGTAACTGACTTTGCCATAGTCCAGCTTTTAATATGAGACATAGGAGAACATCCTTTGACCATTTACTTGTTATCTTCTGCTTTGTTTCCTATTCATCTATGAGCGCAATTATGCAATTAACAGAATAAACTTAAGGGAAATTTAATATTTTTAATCTAGATGTTCAAGGACTTGATTCCAATGGTGACAGAAAAGCTTATAGAAACATATTTAGTTCATTTTTTACTCACATCATTCCGGTTGCCAGATATTGTTTTGACATATGGTACCACTTCTCAGTCTAAATGCAGACTATGCTCCTATGACAACCTAAGAACAAATGCTTTTCCTTCTGCCATTGGAATACACGCCGAGGACTCGGAGCAGGGCCCTGGACTGAAATACTGATGTGTGGATGACATGTTAAAGCTGTATAACACTGTTTATACTTTATTCCTCCTCAAATTTGACAAGTATAGCTTTTAAATTCATTGTTTTATGTTCTCCTGTGTTGAGGGGAGTTAGAGAGGGAATTTTTCTTTGGCTCGACAAATACACATAGACAGTTTGCCATGCCCCAAGGACGGAGACAGATCCTGGGAAAACAAGTTGAATTGGCCCTGAGAAAAACACTTTGTCCTTGAAGTGTTAATGTTCCAGGAAGGAGACTGACATAAACAGGAAGCTTCACCACAGTGTGGGGAGTGCTATGATGGGCAAAGGCATGGGAGTCTTTGAGAACCACCATGCCCCCTCAGGTGAGGACAGAAGCACCTAAGAAAGCAGACAAGCATTTAATTCAGAGTTTTATCTGCACTACACACTGGGCCTTTGTTTGGGGAGCCCCCAGCTAAACTGGAGTCCCAGTTTCAGAAAACTAATAACTCTGCCCTAATGGAAAAGAAAGGAGAGCTAAATGTAGGTGTTCATGGCGTGCTTTTCGTGAGATTCATCTTTTAGCTAGCATCAGTCTAGTGCCTAATTGCCCATCCTATGACCTAAGGTTGCTCACACAGGACCCTTGTTCATGCTGGCAGATGCCTGTGTGGCTGCTATCTAACTCACATCCAATTTATACCTGCCTGATCTTCACTGTAGCACTGGGAACCCAACCGTTTTCTCTAGCATCTTGGAAAACATCTGGCTTAGTACAGCCCCTGAATCTTCAAGTAGGAGTGCAAATTCAATATACTGCCATAGTAGGGGGAAAATTCAGAGATTTTACTTACAGATCCTGGGCAGGGAGGGTATAACACATTAGGAAGGCAGTCTTCCAACCCTGGGTCACAAAATAGAGCATGAGTCCTTTTAACTGCACCATCAAATGCCTGGATGGTTCATTTAAAGGAAGCAAAGGGAAATAAGGGAGCCCAGGGTATGGGATGGATGGAATGTCTCTACGTTCTTTCTCTGGCCTCTGGTTTAAGCCAAGGCAACATAAAATTATGAGAATTCCCTACAGTCTTCCATGAAACTTGGGCCTGAATCTTAATCTACATTTTCTTCCTGATTGTATCTTGAAATATTTTCCTATGACCAGCAATATTTTCAGGTCATACCTATGAAACTAACTTCAGGCTCAGCCCAATGTTAAAAGTATGAAGGAAGCTGAAGATATCATATAATCCATCTCCTTAATTTTAGAATGAGGTCATTGAAAGCTAGAGAAAACCTATCCAAATTCCAGTCCAGCCAAATTAAACACCACTTTGATCCATGTTAATTACAGCCTGCCTTCCCTGTGCCTACTCCCCAGTTCTCAGTCTCTACCCTAAACATGTTCTTCACATGTGCACCGAGACATTTGACAAAGCCCATCCTCATGTTCAAACTGAATTAACGCACGAGCCATTCATTTTCATCTTCTCACTGGGTATTCAAGAAAACCATTGGCTTGATTAGATTCACAAATCATTTGACTTTCATGAAATTGTTGAGTATGTGAATATGTATTTTTCTGAATAAAGACTCCATAGATTTCTTCCAATCTCCATAGGTTCCATCAACCCCAAATATTAAGAATAAACTAATTTAGAACATTTTTACAATATTTTACAAGTTGGAAGTATGTGATTATTCATGGTTTCAAAAATAAAACTGGCCTAAAGGGCAAAATGAAGATTTTATATCAACAATCTGCTTGATAGTGAAAAGGTATTTGACTAGCCCAGATTCATTCATTCATATATATCTCTCTCTCTTGATTTTTTAGTGCTGAGTATTCACATCTGAAAATTTTAAGTAAAAATCTTGTAAACCTTAATAAGTCATTTTATTTTGTAATGCTTCAGTAACAATAATTATTTTTTCAATGGATCAATCTATCCATTTGCAAATATTTATTTTTTAATGTTTTTAAATTTTTTATTTGTTCTTTTTAGTTATGTGTGACAGTAGAATGTATATTGACGTACTACACATACATGGAGCACAACTTCCCAGTCTTCTGGTTGTACATGATGTGGAATTATACTGGTTGTGTATTCATATATGAACATAGGAAAGTTATATCCAATTCATTCTACTGTCTTTCCTATTCCCATCCCTCCTCCCTTCCCTTCATTCCTCTTTATCTAATCCAAAGTAATGCAAACACCCCCCGCACACCCCCAGTCCCGCTTATTGTGTGTTAGCATCTGCCTATCAGAGAGAACATTTCCACCTTTGGTTTTCTGGCGTTGGCTTATCTCTCTTAGCATGATAGTCTCCAGTTTCATCCTTTTTCTGGCAAATGCCATAATTTTATTTGTCTTTATATATATATCACAGTTTCTTTATCCATTGTTGAAGGACACTTAATTTGGTTCTATAGCTTAGCTATTGTGATTTGAGCTGCTATAACATTGATTTCATTGTATCACTGTAGTATGCTGATTTTAAGTCCTTTGGGTATAAACCAAGGAGTGGGATAACTGGATCAAATGGTGGTTCCATTCCAAGTTTTCTAATGAATCTCCACACTGCTTTCCAGAGTGGTTGTACCAATTTGCAGTCCCACTAGCAATGTATGAGTGTACCTTTTTCCCCACATCCTTGCCAACATTTATTGTTGTTTATATTCTTCATAATTGTCATTCTGATTGAAGATGAAATCTTAGTTTTGATTTGCATTTGATTTGCATTTCTCTAATTGCTAGTGATGTTGAACATTTTTTCATATATTTGTTGACCATTCATATTTCTTCTTCTGTAAGGTGTGTTTTCAGTTCCTTTGCCCATTTATTGACTGGGTTTTTTGTTTTTGTTTTTGCTTTTGTTTTTGGTGTTACATTTTTTGAGTTCTTTATATCTCCTGGAGACTAATGCTCTGTTTGAGGTGCAGGTGGCAAAGATTTTCTCCCATTCTTTAGGCTCTCTCTTCTCATTCTTGATTGTTTCTTTCTTGTGAAGAAGTTTTTTAGTTTGACACCATCCCATTTATTGATTCTTGATTTTATTTCTTTTACTTCATGAATTTCATGACTGCTTTTTCTAGTTCTATGAAGAACTTCATCAGAAATTCTTAATAGGAATTGCATTAAATCTGTGTAGTGCTTTAGGTAGTATGGTCATTTTGAAAATATTAATTCTGCCTATCCAAGAACATCTTCCTCTAAGGTCCTCTACAAGGTCTTTCATCTCTTTTGTTTAATTCCTAAAATTTTTTGGAGGCTTTTGAATAGGATAGTTTTCCTAATTTCTTTTTCAGTTGATTCATCACTGATGTTTAGGAATGTAATTGATTTATAGGGAGTTAATTTTTTATCCTGCTACTTTGCTGAATTCATTTATGAATCCTAAAGTTCTCTGGTGGAGTTTTTTGGATCTTCTAAACATAGAATCATGTCATTGGCAAATAGTGATAATTTGAGTTCTTCTTTTCTTATTCATATCCCTTTACTTTCTTTCTTCTGTCTAATTGCTCTGGCTACAGTTTCCAGGACTATGTCAAATAGAAGTGATGAAAGAGGGCATCCCTGCCTTCCTCCTGTTTTTAGAGGGACTGTTTTAAATTTTTGTCCATTTAGAATGATATTGGTCTTAGGTTTAGCATATATAGCTTTTACAATGTTGAGGTATGTTCCTACAATTCCAAGTTTCTCTAGTGTTTTGATATGAATGAATGCTGTAACAAGTATTTCTTGAGTAACTATTATGGATCAACTTTGCAGATATGTTAGTAAACAACAAACAAGATTCTTTTTCTCATGGATCTTATTTTATAGATCACAAATCAGGATGAGAGTAGAAAGTATGGTTAAGAGATATAGATAGACTGGCAAATTGGACTTTATTTAGTAAGGGTTATCTTTTGGATAAGTATTCCCTAAAGGTCTGTGTTATGGTGTTTGTCCCCAGGATGGAGTCATTGGGAGTTGGTAAACCTTTAGAAGATGGGTTCTAGTGGAAGATCCTTTGGTGATTGGGGGCATATCCTCAAAGGAGATTATGAGACACCCTTCCTCTGTCTTTTCCTCTTCCTTTTTTTCTTTTTATGGCTCATGAGGTAAACATTTGTTCCACCATGTTCCACCATTAACATGGCAATTCTACCAAATGACCAAAGCAAAAGTCTCCCTAATCTTGAACTGGTACCTCCAAAACCATGAGATAAAATAAAACTTTTCTTTTTATAAGTTATTTATCTTAGATACTTTATCATAGTAACATAAACTTATGGTATTTGTAAACAGTAAACATGATATTTGTACCTACTTTCTTCCATTTTTTAGTTGAGAATAAAATTGTGGGGAAAGTATCAGAATAAAAGTAAAAATGTAATGTATTCATTTGGGGCATATAAAAGTAAAGTGTGGCATGATTATCAAGCAACATTGATAAAGAGTTTCAGTTTTGTGGTTAGAGTGATACCAGTCTGCATGGATTGACACAAAGAGGCAGAGACAAGCATAGTCTTTTGCAATATGCAACTACTCAGACTTTGTTAGAAAGTAACAGAATGACTGGATGTAAGTGTATTTTGAATTATGAGAGGTGCATAAAATAGAGGAGAGAGGACAAGAGAGGTAGATTTTGCATGATATTGATAACAGTGGACAAACTATGGACCCATGAGCTGGATAAGACAGGAAATGAGGACATGAGAGTTGAAATTGAAAGAGTGTTGGAACAGTGAATGAGTTGTTTCTAGAGGTTGAAGAATTGACCAATTCATTTTTATTGGTGGTGCTAATTCTCAGTAATAACAATCTCAAATGATAAAAATGAACATGGGACTTGGCAACTAAGGAAAATTAGGGGAAAAGACTAATTGGAGAGAAGGTGGTAAAGGAAGTGAGAGGCACATGTAATAGCTATTAAAAAAAAATGTGTTCCTCAAATCCTCAAATCTCCAGCTGCAGTGATCAGAATTCACTGATTAGGCCAGCTGTTATTTACCAAAACCCATCACTATATCACACTACACTTCCCATGAGCTTCTCCTAGCCCATGACAAGTATTACAGGCACACTAAGGCAGGCCCATTCCTTGGGAGAAGAAAGATACCTCTGGTGTGGGATTTTGCCTCAAGTCTACTCCAATGGCCTCGAGGAATTCCTTAGAACTGGAGAGCAATGTAAGCTGCTTCCCTCTAATCTCTCTTCCTTCCCTCTCTCTTTCCTTGGGGTCAAACCTCATAGTCTCATAGCTTTCTCTCTCTCTCTCTCTGGTCCTTCTACATTTTTCTCACATAGGCATTCATACATATTTATTGCTGTCTTTGCTGCTTCTGGGAATACCCAGATTACTCATCAGGGCATTAGCTTCAGAAATCGACTTGTATTTTGAAATAACAAAGAATGTTAAATAGTTGCAAGGATGGAAGAGGAAAGCATTATCCACATAGTAAAGGCATCAATAAATAAAGGGGTAAGATCAGATTTGAGTAAATGATGCGAACAAAGAAAAGTGAAAGAGGTCAAAGCCTGATGGCATGAACTTTCAAGGGCATGGGCTTTTAAAAATGTCTTGGAGGTATATGAAAGGATCAGTTGAGTTTCTGGTGGTGATAGACTAGAGATGTAATCATGTGGGATCAATCTTCAGAAGGTCTGGGTAGAACACAGGCAATGGTTCATGTTAGATGTTTCAAGACTAAGGGATAAATGAAGATCTTCTCAAAGAATTTTAGCCAGAACCATCAGTTGCTAAAGGGCTTCCTGGCTAACAGCTAAGAGGTGTTCTGGGAAGGGGCAGTTCCTCATAGAGTAGGAGACCAGGACCTATCTCTTTCCTTAGTGAGGGTAGTATGGTGCCTGAAGAACTTATAGAAATCATGAGAGAACTAAATAAAATCCATTGCAATATGACTTATTATTGTTTTAATGCATAGTTTCACCTGTATATCATGTTCTAAAGAGCATCCTTCCTTCCCCCCAAAAGTAACCAAGACTTGGTACACTGTTTCTGGGATTAGAGTTCATTATTTAAAATTCAAATCTGCTATGCATGAGCAGTAATTTACCCACAGGTTTAATCTGAGGTGACAACCCTTGGAAGAAACAGAGATGAGGGCTAGTATAGGGAGAAGAGTAAAACAGAGGTTACCCCAGACAGGGCAAGGGTCCAGAGATCATGAGGAGATCCCATGAGTGCAGATACCCTGATGGGTAATGCCTGTGGGATTCCTATGGAGACCAAGAACTGATCAGCAAATGTCTTCAGTGATGAAGTCTGTGGTTCCTGGAAAAGGATCTCTGGGGAATATACTTTTGAGCTAATAGAAAGCATTGGTGTTTGGTAGACTACGGGGGGAATGGAAAGTAGATTTTCCAGTGAAAGGAACTGTAAAAACAAAAGTCCTCTACCTCCCCCATCTTTCTGGATCCACATAAGTATCCATCTTTTACTCTCCAAATTTGGAATTTAAGGAGTGAAAAGACACTAAAATCATTAACTGAGACTAAATTTCCCACCTCCTTAGAGAATTGAGGCACACAGATTTCATTTGACTTAGAAAATTAAACCAAAATAACATTTCATATACTAATGTATGAAGAGAAAATACTTAATAGTTTAGCAAATTTTGAAAGTCTCTATAAATTATTTATGTTGGTTTTTTCATCAATTCTTTCTATATCTTCCAAGGCTGCTATGAAACCAGGGAATGTCAAAAGTCTGTGATGTTCTAACAGTAAATGCATTATATAATATAATCCTCCACCTTTCCTAAATAAGTAGCAGCAGGTCCATATCTGAATTGAGGAAATGAAATGAGGTTAAGAAATTTCTGAGGTTAAGAAATTTTACCAAGGCTACATGGATGGCAGGATGCCAAACAGAACTCAAGCCTAAGTTTGCCTAACTTTAAAATTCATGCTACTTTATTTTACCAGTATGCTTTGAAAAACATGTGGAATGACTTTATTACATTAAATACTATAAAAATGAAAGAATCACTGTTAAAGACTCTGAGGGTTAGAAAATATGGGCATGTTGTTGTCATAACTTTTCTTGTTTCAGGAATAACAAGCATTCATGAATTCTGAAGGACATAATTTTGGAAGTAGGGCATAAAGAAATCATATTTCAATCTTAAAATATTATAATTTCATGGTCAAGTGGGGTTTTATAAATTTAGTTTTTTGAATGGGCTGTCATTAGAGAAGCGTCAATTCTCTTTTAAAATGACCATATCAAAACCAGTAATAGAATGGAGGTAATGTAAACTTGTCAGTAGAAGTTAGTTTTTGAACTAAGATAAAGAAAAAATGAGATTAAAAAATTGCTTCCTTTTCATTAGAAGAATGTATAGAGGAATGTATGTTGATCAATGTAGGAATACATGTAAGATTTGTTATTGTTCTTATCAGTTCAATACTAAAAAGAAATATTTTACTTTAGAAAGGCCCATGAAATTGACAGGACTTCAGTGAAAGTAAATTTATGTCTTACAAAGGGATTCAAAATTGTGTTCCATTCAAGTGTGGATGTAAAATTTGGTGTTAATTTAAAAGGGTTTTGGAATAAATAAATGTTAGTATTTTATTCTTCATTAATTTAACTTATTATCCACTTATTTCACAGGTTATCGAACTCCCACAACATGCCAAGTACTGTACTAATATCAATTTTGCTGACTTTAGCTCCACAAAGTTTCAGTTATCTTTAGACAATGAATCTTCATCACATAGGACATTGCCTGGAATATGGTAAGTGCTTTGGAAACATGTATGAATTGAAAGACTGAAGGAAATCTCTCACCTTTTCCCAAATCCATTCTGTGTTATTGGACATGAAATCTTCAACTGGATCCAATGCCTATCTTAGAACAGTGAGATTCCCAGTGTCTCAAAGAATAGATATATTAAACTTTCAAAGAAATTTTCAAATATGGCTCATCCACAGTAAACATTATTGAATTTTGCTGTATTCAAGATGTAGCTAAATTATAAATTTGATGTAAGATATCCTACAACAACTTCTTTCTGGATGATCCCAGACCTAACAGACCCTTGGAAACACAGCCAGAAGGATAGAGAGAGAAAGGAGAGGGCAGAATGAGCACAAAACTCAAGGAAGAAGTCCAGGGGATATATTTCCATTAAAATTGTCAC
This sequence comes from Glaucomys volans, assembly GCA_020662805.1. Taxonomy (NCBI): domain Eukaryota; kingdom Metazoa; phylum Chordata; class Mammalia; order Rodentia; family Sciuridae; genus Glaucomys; species Glaucomys volans. Next base: position 403,817 of record JAJEJO010004176.1, read on the forward strand.
AGAGATGATGACATGTGGTCAAGACGTGGTGGTTCAGGACCCAACTTTCATAACAGTGGTTCTGGTACTCGTTCACACAATGGTATCCAATCAGGAAGGCAGGGTTGAGCAACTAGATTTCTGTACACTTAGTTGTCAAGGAAGAAATAGCTTCTTTAGGTGAAATCTATAAATAAAAGCTAAGAACCCCAAGAAAATAATCCAACCTCAAGGAAACTGATCTGGCTAATTCAATGATATGTCACTGAAGTCAGGATTCCAGTACTAGCAAGGAAGGGATACCAAAAAGATACAGTGCTTAGCTTGAATGAGGAGGGAACTGGGTCAGTACACAGACCTGGAGCCAAAAATGAAAAAAAAAAAAATGGGAAAATGATAATAGGTGCATGAGCATGTATGGCTTCTGAGCTGCTCAAATATCCAGAGTTCATGTGAGTACCAAATCCCAAGTCTTTAGGCAGAAGAGAACATAGAGAGGTGGAAGAACAGCTTAAAGAGACAGAGATAGAAGCATGGCACTCAGGTACAGAAGTTGAAATCAACTGTGCAGTAATTCAGTCATGGTTACCAGAATGCCAGATTTATACCCATCTCCAAAAAGCCATGTAGAAGATGGACCTGGGTACAGAAAACAAAGCTATGGTGAAAGCTATACAGGTAGGCACAGGCCCTATGAAAATTAATTCAGATTTCATGGAGAAATTCATCCACAGCTAAAAGCTGCCAGAAGTCTCCACTTGGAATAGCTAGAAAAGACAGAGGCTGACAACAAGCACATTAATACCTATTGAAATGAACATGTTAAAGCACTTTATCTCTCCTTCAGAAATTGTTCACACTAGATGCTATATATATTCATCTCAATGAAATTTCATTGTTAGCTCCCAAACATAAAAGTGACTGAGGAAACTTAAAGGCTACCACTTGCAACTGCTGTGTGACTAAACACATATGACAGAAAGGACTCAGTCAGCTAAAAGGTTAAGAGGCTTCTTGAGGAAGTCAAGGTTAAAAGACAACCTTTGACTCTAATTTATGACTTTGGTGCAGTTGTCAAATCTGTTTATTTTGGGGACAGCTCCCTACCCTCTATCTTGCCCCAGATGGACTAATGTCTTCAGGGCATTATTATGCCTTTTTACTTTTTTATCATGCTAACTTTCTCCCACAAAAGAAAACTCTTGCTGACATAAATGTTTGATTAGAAGCTTTCATATATTCCAATATGAAATGTTCCCTCTCAACTATGGCTCATGAAATATACATCAAACAAGTTCTTTGTGCAGCATAAAACAAATTTCAATACTCCTCTTCAAATATAATAATAACAGTTTTAGACTATTTCTAATTCCTATAATTGGCTTCAGGAGGAAATTCAGGAGGAGCCCATGATTATATGCAATTTGATTTTCCAACAATCCTATCCTGCAGTCTTGTCAATTATAAAGACAGAGAATAATAACTTTTGAGAGCTTTCCCTACATTATCCTACTAAGGGACATTTCACTGCACTATTTTGTAAACACGTTACTTGTAAAATTTTGCTAAACAATTCTCAATAATCAACTTTATTAATAATAATTTCAGTTCTCAATTACACTAAAAGTTGTGGTACAATGGGGTTCAGAGCTCACATTTCATCTGCACTCATTCTTGGTCAATTTCTTCCAGTGTCAGAACTCTAAACATCTCTGGGGAATATAACCATGTATATTTGTTTCCAGCCCAGATCCTCTCCTGAATTCCAGATTCATGTATACCATCACCAAATCAACTCTGAGATACCACAAAATTATTATGTCAAAAACTAAACTGAAATTTTCCCTTCCTCACTATGCTCTGATTTAATAAATAGTAACTCCATATTCAAGTTCAGATTAAAATCCTTGGGAATATCTTTTTCATACAATTTATCACCATAACCAACTCTTATTTAAATATATTCCCTTAACCTGCCTAGTCACTGGACTCCCCTGCAATGAATCCCTGATCAAACCAAGCATTCTTCAACTTCACGGCTTTTATACTTGCTGTTCTCAGCCTTATTTCACTTATCCTGCGAAGTACTCCTGAGGGATAGATAATACAATCACCCTTTATATATGTGGTTTGGAAAAGTTAATGTTCAAATCCCACTTGGAGGTATGACCAAGACTCTGCTTTAACAAGTCTTGCACTACATTCCAAAGCACTCTAGAGTTTGATGACCACTGCAGTGTCTGAAGACATTTTTGGTTGTTCCAGCAGGGCAACAGAAAACTTCCAGCATTGAATAAGTAGAGGCCAGGGATGCTGCTGAACAGCATAGTACACAGAACATCCTCCATAACACAGGTTTTCTGGTCCAACATGTCAATAGTGATGAGGTTAAGAAACCCTGCTCTAGTATCTAGAGCAGTGTTTTTTAATTTTCTTGTTCTTGTTATCATTTACCTTAGAAATTATCTTAGACATTTCCCTTTAATCAATCACCTCCCCAACAAAACCTTAACAGTACAGATATAATGTGTATATGTTTATGTTTTGTGGTCCTTTGTAGGGTCACAAGCCATTGCAAATAAGAATTGTTTCTGCTCCCAAAACCAATTTTCATTCCAGGTTAGAATGAGTCAAGTTTTAACATTGCCTGAGCAGGAAAGAAGAAATAGCTTATTCTCCAAAAGAGCAATAGCACTTGATGAATATTTAATAGCAAGAAATAGGTAAATGGGTTTGAATTGTTAGGATGTTGAATGAGGTAGAGGGTCGGAGTTTATTAATAGAGTGGTTTTCTCCCTGGATATTATGGTATCTTTAGAGACTGGATGTGATGTTGGCCTTCAGTAATCAAGCTTAAGACACAGAACTGCCTTAATAGAATAATGAGCAGAGGATCAGGAATTCAAAAAGTAAGCATGTCAGAATGAAATCAGAAATCCACCAGCTTCTAGGGAAGGGCAGAAATGAGACTCTTTCACTAACTCAATAAGAAATGTGCTAGTGAAGGAGATTCATTCCAACATCACTAAGAAGCTCCATGGCCTTCTATAGGCCAGCATAATGGTAGGAGATATGTCATAGGAGCAGGCTCCCTAGTGTCCATAGGAATAACAGGATTCAAGTGGCAGTATTTAACCACTGGGGAGAAATGAAAAGCAGCAAGGCGAGAATAGTGACCTGTGGTCTTGATGGCAGGGATTTGTGGCAATAGCTAGAGAACGTGGTGTTCCTTGAGAGAAGATGGGGAGGCAGTCACTAAGGGCACTTCTTGACTTACACAACAACAAAGATCAAAGATTCTTGAGTAAAGGGTCCTGCAATGCTAAGTCATTATCCCTTGCCAGTATCCAAAACTGAGCTGGTTCTCAAGTCCATCATTTGAAGATGAGGTTCATCTCAAGAGGAACCTCGGAATGCCACAGCAAGTATGTGCCAAAATAGTCTCCAAACCTTCCCCCAAAGAGAATTATGACCACACAATAACTATACACTGGAAAATTGGAATATCCACATATTTTGAGAGTTCTTTGATATAGTATCTGAGCTGACACTGCTACCAGGAGACTCAAAGGGCCATGATAAACTCCTGTCAGAGTGGGAACCCCTGGAGAGAAAGGTCTACCTGACAGTGGCTTCAGTGTCCATAACCTTCTTATAGTCATTACCTAGGAATGTTCTGAAGCTGGCAGAACATTCATAATCTTTAGATTGAGATATTATGATAGGAAAAGCCAAATGGAACTCCTGAAACTGCTCCCTAAAATAATTTTAAAAATCTAATTTTGTGGGGTAGAATAACAGAAATTAGTGTCATTCTCAATGACTTAAAGTTTATTTCACTGATGTGGTCACAGAAAAATTCAGCCTACCCTGGCAGATGATGGGAGACCATTATAAACTTAATTAGCCATGGCCCCAGTCATGGCTCTTAGACCAAATTTGATATTCTGAGCTGAGTAGAGAATATCTACAAAACTCTGACTTTAGTACACAGTTATTGATCTGAAGAATTCATCCTTTTTAATCCCCTTCAGAAAGGAGAATTTAGAACTGTTTGTATTCATGTAGGACAGACATCTACTGTCTTACACAAGAGCTGTGTTAGCTCTCTTCCTTCCCCTTATGCATGACATCACCCAAAAGGACATGGATTATTTTAACATTCCAGAGAGTCATGCTTTTCCACATATTGATGTCGTACTAATTGGACTTGTAAGCAGGAAGTGGTGAGTACTCTGTACGTCATTGTAAAACACATGCATGGCAAAGAGTTAGAGATAAACTCTGTAAAATTCAGAAGCCTCCTGCTTTAGTGAAGTATTCAGATGATGAAAGGTCTTAGGCATGCCTAGATATACTTCCTAATTTAAAGGCCAACTTAATACCTCCTACAGTTAGGCATAGTTTTGGATTTGGGAAGAAACTTCTACTGGGAAATACTATTTCAAACCACATACTGGGTGATTTAGAAGATAACCAGTTTTGAATGTATCCTATAGTAAGAGACAACCTCCAAGTGAATGCTTCACATTCTTCCAAGTCATTTGACCCAGCAAATCCAATGGTGCCAGAGATATCTGAGGTAGATGTGGACATTGTAAGAAGTTTCTGTAGAACCTTTGAGGAGAGCGTCAGTAGCGTAGTCTCCCTATGACTACAGAGCAAACATCATGTATTCTGTAGCACTAACTACTTGCCATTTGAAAGGGACTGTCTGATCTGCTACTGAGCTCTAATAGAGACTGTGTAACCATAGTGCATTAAGTGAACATGCAAATGGAACTGCCCATAAGGAAGTGGGTCTTGACAAACCACCAGTCATGAGATCAGGCAAGTAGAGCAGCAATTCATTGTACAATAATAATTAGATAATCCAGGTTTGGCCTGAGTGAGAGAGAGACAGTGCACACCCTCATACCACCTACCTATGTTGCATAAGATTTGCAAAAGTACTGGCCAAGAGTGAAGGGAGTCTAGAACCAGTAGGAGGGAAAGACAATTGATGCCTGTTATGCCTCAGCTGTAGCAGCCCAGACTATGTCTTCTGACATAAAGCTTCCTGTTATGTCTTTCTTAGAGATGGTGACTGACAATACCTTAAAGAATCAATTAGAGAGTGAACTTGAAGTGAATCTGAATGGTGCAAAAGATAGCCTATAGAGACATTGAGGTTGTGTCACATAACTTCTCAGTCCACTCTGAGATTACCTGCAGCTACAGTGGAGATGATTACTGGAATATGGTAGTTTTTCATCTCAAGTGCTGATTCTTCCTATTTATCTGCCTGAAGGCTTTCTCCAATGCCACAAGAGTTTTCTGTACCTGTGAGGTTCCCAAAATGCCAGATAACAATAAATTAATGAGAGATGAACTAGATTCCACATGGTTTCTTAAAAGATCCCAGAGGAATTGAGCCCCAATCATCTACACCGTAACCCATTCAGTCACGCTTTCTTTATTGACTTCTCTGCTTGCTTCCTCTCTCTCAACTTCCCCACACCTTCTCTCGTGTGTCCTGGGATCCCCTCCTAAATTAAATACGTATAGTTATGTCACTGCCTTGGATAAACCCAAACTAAGAAAGTGTCCTTCCTTCTGTAACACAACAAAAGTACTATGTAACTTAGACTTTCCTAATTTTTAAGAAAAATTTATTGGGCCAGTTTCAGAAATACATAGGTTCAGATCTGGACCTAAAAGCAGATACCTTTATTGAAAGTTTCATAAGATATCTTGGCATTATATCACAAAATCAGTTCTATTTAAATACAGGGGATATCAGTCTCTTGACTTTCCACCAATGAAATTGTCAAGTCTAAGTTACCACTTGACCAAAAAGTGTTCCAGGAACTATTCTCATGAATTTGAGAAGGCTGTTTTGAGGAACCAAAATACTTCAATTACTTTCTTTCTTCGTATCTTTGCTCCAATCATTCCAGGGGGCATACCATTATCTAGGGAAAGTGTCATTGCTCTGATGGGCCTTTTCCAAGCCAACGGAAAGTGGAGAACAATTTAAATTTTCATTAGCTCCATCATGTCTCATCCTGCGTGTTATCCTGCATGCCTGCTATTAGAAAGCAATTACTTGAGAGCTCTTATAGAGGAAGGAAAATGCTAAATGATATTCACTTATGACAACTTAAAACTAGGATCTCATTTCAGACCCAGGGTTCCTGCTGCAAGAAAAGCCCAAAGAAAGATTGGAGGCATCTCACCAGAAAGGAAAGAAGCTAGTTCCTACTAAAAAAAAAAAAAAAAAAATTATAAAAATTCCTAAATGGCATCTTTCTCTCTAAATGTCTGATGTTTGCTATTCCCATAGTTCAAGTGAGTAATCCTTTTATTAATTTCTAGATTATTTTGAACTACCTTCTAATGTTAAAGTGACAAGATTTTACTTGGTTAAAACATATCTTTATTCTATCCGTACTTCAAATAGATTTTCTTGAGTTGGTATACTGGTTGAAATTCACCATTTTTACTTTTAGATGACTCCTCCAGAATACTGCTTACAGTTTTTGTTATTGAAATCTGTGCCCAGACTGACATTCTCCCTTTTTAAAGCATAATAAATAAAAATAGCTAAGCCAAATGACAGCAGAGAAATCAAACTGAAAACTCTAAGGAAGACTCCTCAGAATCTGCTCAGAACAAAAACATTACTCCACAAAGTTGGAGAGATGCTCTGAACCATCAGCATGTTAAAACTTGGGGAAACCCATTTAAATATCTGATGCTTGCTTCATCTTGCTTAGGAGACTCAGAATTGAAGTGCACACACACCCGCTGAATAGCTACTTCAGTTGGGAAGGTTTTCTACATCCAGAGAAGAAAACAAAAACAGGATCAAATCCATAGAAAAAAATAATATATGCAAGGTGCACACCATTGGTGAGAGTTCCTGAAAGAGAGAGCATGCAGAGACCCACACCAAGAAAACAAATTCTATTCACCACATGCCTACTCAGCCTTTCTGCTCCTTCCAATATTTCCAGCCAACCAAACATAGGAAAGACCAATCCATGTGGAGCAGGATTTCTGAGCCACAGCCTCATTCTGAATGGTATTATTTTTAAGGTGATGATCCAAAAACTGTGTTAGTGTAGACTACCATAGTTTGAGCCAAGCTAGAGAGAAGGATGTGATTGTACATCTGCTCTGACTTCAGTGCCAGCTTTCCTTCCTGACACTGAGTTCTCAGAGAGCAGAAGGGGAGTGCTTAAATTGGACACCATGAAAATGAATGGAAGTCAGCTAGTAACAAATAAATGCCTCCAGTCTGGTATACCTTCCTTTCATTAGAAAATTTTTAAATGACAATAAATTACTGGTAATATTCTCTTCTGTAAAAGACTGTATTCAGCCCTATGAGTTCTTAATATTTTTAATGTCATATCAGAAACAATTCGAATTGTCAAGGTCATTTCCTATATTTATTAGCTAAATGTGTGTGATTAATGCTAAAAGAAATGTAAGTTGTGAGCCTTGCTTCTAATCAAGAATAAGCCAAAGTGGAACCCTTTACTTTGCTCACCCCTCTCTGTGACCATTGACAAGTCCCTTAATCTCTCTGAGTCTCAGATGTCTTATTTTCAAAGAAAGGAGATTGTCCTAAGCATCCATGTTTTTCTATGATTATAAATTTTTATATTGACATTAGATTTCAGGTTTTTTCATTTTATTCCAAGTCAGAGCAGAAGTTTCATCATAAAAATGAGAACAAAAAATTACATGTTGACCCAGAAAAACTATGCTCAAAATTACATCCATTTGCTTTTTTTTTTTTTTTTTCCTTATGATGCCAAGGATAGAATCCAGAGGCATCTATGCCACTAAGCCATACCCCAACCCTTTTTATTTAGACTGGGTGTCACTAAATTGCTGAGGCTGAGCTTTGAACTCAGGCTCCTCCCGCTTCAGCCTCCCAGGTCACTGGGAGATATGTACATTAACAAATGCACATATCTGCACCTGGCTTTCATTTGGTTTTGACATAGATCAGTCAGATCTTCTAGTTATAATAATAACTCAAGAGCCATAACTCACAGCTATTTTTTTGTTGGTATGTGCCTGCTATCCTGGGAAATACTTCACACTTATTGGCTCATTTACTCTGCATGACAACTCTGTAAGAAAAGCAACCTAGAATAATAAGAGAGTCACCCATTATTTTGGCTTTAGAAATAACAAAGGCAAGAATGGGCGACTCCAAAGCCTGTATTCCTCTGTATTATAGTGACTTCACTGGGGAGGAAAAGAAAGCACTTGCATTGGGCACAGCCTTTCTGTAAGAAAATCTTGAAAGTTCAGAATAGGTATGTTGATATTTCCTGGGTAGCCAAGAAGTACTAACAAGTGTGCTATAAATCAAGGTAAACATCCTCAAAATAAGCTGTTTAGTGTCCTGATTTACAGAGTTTAAATCCAATGGTATATTGTGAACAATTACATTTGAAATAGTCATTTTTTAATTTTTATTTTTAATTGGCATAGTTTTTGTATATATTTATGGAATATGGTATGATAATTTGACACATGTTCAACCATGTAATGATCAAGTCATTACCATTAGCATTTCCATCTCCTCAAGCATGTGTTGGGAACCATCAAACACTTCTGGTTATTTCAAAACTCATAACAAATTATTATCAATATGGTTAGCTTATTGTACTATAGAACATTAGAACTAATCTTCCTAATTGAAAAGGATAAGGAAGTCTACCCAGCACATAAAGATTCATTTTGATTTCATAATAACTTCAGGATTACACATCTGTATTTGATGATCTCAGATTTCCTTTGAGAGTGATAAAAGCATAAGGTGAGTTTAGTACATCAACAACAAAATATTTCCTACAGAGCTTATAGCAAAGGACCAGAATTTTGAGTGTTCTAGTTGATTCATTTATTTCTATAGATATATTTTAAGAATCACAGTTACAATAACTTTAAAATTGTAATAGGTTAGCGTTATTGCTTTTTCCTATGTGAAGAAACTTTAAAAGTCACAAATGTCCATTTTTATGAATTTTTCTATTTAATATATCTAATCCATAGAATAAAGTCAATATGTCCTTTTGGCATTTCTTGATAAGGTGAAATTTTGTTCTCACATTGGAATGTTTTAATACATCAGTTCTGTGAGATTTTTATGATTAATATTTTTATGTCTTTTGCATAACATTAGATAAAAGCTCATTAAGTGGTTTAAGGAACATATTTAATGTGCACTTAAGAAATGAAACTCAGCATTTGTCTCTAATGTGCAAAGTAATTCCTACTGACACTTAAACCTTCATTCTCAGATACACAGTGATAAGGAGAAAGGATGATACATGGCAATGTAGTAAGATACTTAACAGGAAATCATCAGATTTTATATCCTTTGTCTTGATTCAACAAATACAAATAAGAAAGGAATATACCAGTTTCCCTAAGTCTCTTAGCAAAGAAAAAGTGTAATTTATTTTTATCATAGGTCAAAGTAAAGAGGAGGGAAAAAAGTCAGCAAAATGTAATAAAAGTGATCTGATAAAGGAATGAGTCATCCTTCATGTATTCAGGGTCTACAGGGTCACTGTAGCTTTGCTTAGGGAGTTCTCTTACAAATTTTTCACATTATTCAATTTTACTCCCTTAATATTATGGAATAGATGACATTTGAGGATACCAAATTCAGAGGAATGAGCTAGCTTAATTAAGACTGCATTGGAATTACCTTAGATTAACCATTTCACAGTGTATATACATATCCACATATCAAATCACATTGTACATAGTTAATATAGCTTTTGTCAATTATAAGTTAATAAAGTCAGCTATTTTTTAAATAAAACAAATAAGAGCCCATATTTTTAAAATATTATAGAGAAAATGCCAGGTGTGTTGGAGCACGCCTGTAATCCCAGTGACTCGGGATACTGAAAAGAGATAGATTGCAAGTTCAAGACCAGTCTCAGCAACATATTGAGGCCCTGTCTCAAAATATAAAGGGCTGGGCATGTGGATCAGTGGAAAAGCAGCCCTGGGTTGAATTCCTGGTACCTCCCCATGAAAAAAGGATTATAGAGAAAATGATAAAGGACTCAAATTTAGATCTTCCAAGTTTGAGTGCAGCTGTGACCTCAAAAGCATGAAGTATAATTGTCAGGAATGCTTCTAAACATTATTAGGCTTAGTTTTCAATGTTCTTTAAATGAACTTGGAGTAACATTGATATCCCAGTTAAGAAAAAAGTGCATTTTTGGTTGACAAATATAAATATACAATATGTGCTAAGATTGGATGTTGGCATAAGAGAGAGAATGATGCCAAATATAAAAATAGAGTTCTTTCCATTCATGGAGCCTACAATTTGGTAAGAAAAACAAGTAATTTCAATACAATACATACAATGAAAATACAGAAGGGAAAGCAACTAGCCACTCTCAGCAATGAACATACCCTCAGAGAAGAGATATTTAGATTGAGTCTAGAACAATAAAATCATGTTAGATAAAATGGGGAAGGAGGCATTCCAGATGAAGGGAATAACATGCAAAATATTTGGAAATGAGTAAGGAAAAAAAGTTGCTTGGTGTGCCTGGAGCATGGAGTGTATGAAGGAGAGGACTTGCTGGATGAAGTTAGAAAGAATACATTGCACACATCTGGTCCTGAGTACATTACACCATACTAAGAAATTTGGACTTTACATGCAATGAGCACATTTTAATAAAGAGACAGACATGATCAGGCATGTAAGAGCTCAATAAGGCAGGTGGTGAGGTGGAGGCAGGCAGCAGGATCAGTTCGGAAAAGACCGCAATTATCAACTACTGCTGACAAGGACATGGACTACAATAGAGACAATGGGTTGAAACACTAGACCCAGAAACACTTAGGGTAAGAATATGTTTTGAATACCCCCTATGTCATTACCACTACCACCTCTCCAATCCATGATATCTTGTTCATACTTCAGTGATTGTGGGTCAATTTCTATTTAGGTACTCTGACTTCTTGGAGGACAGGAAATATGTCTTACCTTTCATGATACACAGCAGCAAGCACAGTATTTGGAATTGATTATAATCTCCATAAGTTGTTATGAATCTTTACTGATCACTCAGAAATTTGTTGAAAAATTGTAGATATGTAGTTTTATGGATTAATGATACATTTTAGTGCCCATTAATGAACTGAACATTGATCTAATGTTGCTGTGAAGGTATTTTATAGATATAGTTAGTATTTGCAGTCAACCAACTTTACGTAAAGACTATCTCAGTAATGAGGAAGGTTTCATGCAATCAGTTGAAAGACCATAAAGACTTTATGAACAAAATTGGTGTCCCTGAGGAAAGAGATTCTGCCTGGGTCTACAGCATCAGCTCCCACCCAAGGCTTTCCATCCTGACACTGCCTACAGAGTTCAGACTGGCCAACTGGTCAACTCATTCCTTGAAAAGAATATATACATGTGTGTGATTTCTTTTCTTTTGGTGAATATGTTTATTTATAATTTGTTTTCATGGAAGGAGAGTTAGTAGATAGAAATGGAACCAGTGTTTTAAGCTTAGCTAAATGCCACTTCTCAACTTAAAAGACCACAAGGAAAATGTCTAGTTCAGAAATAATGACTTCACTTCTAAATGTGTTGAATTTCAGATATATGGAAAAGTTCAGCAGAGATATAAAAAGGCTGAAATGTGAGTGTTAAGTTCACAAGAAAATTATTACAAACTATTTTATTCAGCCTCGAAAAACATAGTTTGTGGCTGCCTAAAAGCACATGTAGCACACATTTATAGTGAGACTAAGTTTTACACCTGTACCTCATATATACAAAAGAAATATCCAGTTCTAGTTATTGTCTGGTCATAAAATACCTTCAAACTATTTCAGCCAAAGTGGACAATTTTAGTAAAGATAACTCAGTGTCTTCCCATTGGAAGCAGTTCATCTTGGGTGAATATCCCCTCAATACAAAGTTGAAACCTGTAGTTTTGAGCTGTTGCTTCCCTGCCCTCCTTTCCCTTTCCTGCAAGATCTGGATAAAGGTGAAAATTTGCATGTCACCATGACACAATGATGGGGTAAAAGGGGGGTTATCTAGGTGGCCCACAAGCTGTCCTCTAGGTTCTTGCTGACCTTCACTGAGACTCCCTTTTCCTGTCTACTTACCGCACATCTTCTATCTCTAGGTGTTTATAATCAAACTGGATCTACTTGGAATAGATTTTAAGCTAGATCTATCTGTAATGAAGTATCAGGTAAGTCACTTAGTAGTTGCAGGTTTGCTCCAATTTTACCTTCTTTCATAGTTTATAGGGTGAAAAGAAATTTAGAAGCCAGTTGGCTCATAGAACATTTCCTTTCCACCATCACTATCTAAGCAGTAGCTTCACCTGGTGACACTCCCATGCCTTGAACATACAGTGCTGCCTTATAAGAAGGTCACAGGACAATGCACAAGCTTCTCAGAGTTATCTTCCTCAGCCAAGACTCTGTACCAATACTAAAATGTAGGCATTACTGTTTAAAGAGTCTGCCTGTCAAATATATTATTCCTCAATGATGAAGAGGAGAGAACGCTAAGAGACAGAGTCTGAGATAAACGTGTCCACAATCCCACAGGCCTAGGCCAAAAGACAGTATTATTAGGAGACAAATACTTGTCGAAAGAGTTGAAACAACAAGTAATCTAAGATGTTCACTGAAGGACTCTGCTGGGCTCATTCCACTGACAGGGATTGACTTCAATTGCTCATCTTCTAAGTAAGCAAAATGAGGTCCAGTCATTTAATAATAATATGCTCACTTCCTCTTTGTCTCATGGCTTTTCCATGGATTTAGCCACATTCTTTCTATGGCAACCAGTAATGAGCAAGCCATACAACAGGCACACAGGTCATGTGACAGTCACAGCAAAGACACCTTCGAGGCAGCCCCTAGGGTTTCTCATTGTTTATCAGAACTCAGACTCAGGGGTGTCCACTGATGGCCAGCTGAGTGCCTATAGCTTTAAAATGCCTATGAAAGAATTCAAAGAATGTTACAGGACACAACAGGGGCCATGTTTCCTGCACGTAAAGATATTTTTTTTTTTAATTAGCAGAATTCTGGATGGTTTAGTTGCTGCCACCATTGCTGATCTCAGAGCATGTTCTGTGTCGGTGTTACAGCTGCCAGGGCATTTTTCAATGACCAGTTCAAGCAGCAAGGAAGAGAATGTGCTTGAAGGAACCAAAACCCACTACAAGACACAACTATGATACCTACTGTACTGACAGAAAGCTCTGCCCTAGCTTTTCTTGGCTTCACCCCGTTATTATTTAGATGAAGTTTCTAAATGCAATTCGGAATCTGTCAACCAAGTTTTTTTAAAGGATACTCTTCTAGTGATGAATTATCATTTTTTCCCACCACAAAGACCATTCTGCTTGCATTTTTAAAATAATTTATTCTTTTTCACCTATTCTCTTCCACACCACTGCATGCTTGAGCTATTTCCCCCACAACCCCACTTTAAGTCATCAGTCTTATCAGTTCCCTGGTATGAATAAAAGACTATACCAAGACAAAGAATATAGGAGAAGTCAATGATCTGATTTAGGTGACTATATTTAGGATCCAATTAAATTCACACTCTCGTATGCTTTTGATATGATTGCAGATAAGAAAAACATAAAAAATAAATTTTAAAATGAGAAGGGGCATGAGCAAAGAATTAAAACTATGTCCACTAAGTTAGTAGGTTCAATCTCTCACAGTCAAAAATGCAATGGTAAATTTGCTTGTCAAATTGGCAAGGAAAGAAAAGAATTTTCAAAATTGAATGCAGTGAGGGTTGGGGATATAGCTCAGTTGGTAGAGTACTTGCCTTGTAAGCACAAGGCCCTGGGTTCAATCCCCAGCACCACAAAAAAAAAAAAAAAAGAAAGAAAAAGAAAAAAATTGAATGCAGTGAAATCTGCACACTCAGTCTTGGGAGTAAGAACTCCTACAACCTATTTGGTTATAAATTTTGTATCATTGTTAATTAGTATCAATTAGGAGCTTAACAGATCCCTACCCTTTGCCTTAACAGATCCCACTTCTGGGAATTTTTTCTAATAATCCAAGACACAATGTGAAAATTTATTGACATCATTAATAACAGGACAAATGCAAAAATAAATGTCCAAAAATAAAAGAATTATCAAACAAACTGTGGCATACCGATATAATGGTCATGTTTAAAAAAGCATCTTTAGAAGAATAAGTCATTAAGAAAATAATCTTAATATTCTTGGTGAAAATGTAGCCTATAAAACTTCATGGAATTTTTGTTCCCCTTTCAGAAACAAATTATTTTCTTGATACTGTTTCCTGCTACATACATGCATACATAAAATAATGTAATAAACATATGCATCTTTCAACTCAATAAGTCAATTTCAATGAATCCAGATACAATTTAATCACATAATTATTAATAATACTACAAATATTAAAAGAAAGATGAATACTTAAGTGAACAATGAGAGGAAGCAATAATTAAAGGAAGGCAATGAAGATCATGCGACAATATAAGAAATGTTTGTAGCTTAAATAAAAGCAGGCTGAAAGATGATTATTGAATATAATTACAACTAGAAAAAAACTTGTATGCAGCAGAAATATCACAGAGTATAAATAAAACAACAAAAGCTGTAATGTCAGGGGTAAAACCACATTTGGGCTTTTAAATTTTTAGTTTGTCAGATTTTTTTCTAAAACATATGATAAAATGCCAGGGCAAGGGGGGGATGGAGACAGGGAAGTAACTGGAACACAGAGTCTCAATTTAGAAAAACTGAGAAAAACAATGTAAACCCAGGAGTGTGGAAAAAGCTAAGCATGGGATTTCTCTGCTCATGGGGGCAGCAGCTGAACTGAGGCTGTGAGGAGCTAGCAGAACTGAGGAGGCCTCAAACATCTCAACAACGTGGGATCCTGCCAGAGTAGTAAGTGTGGCCCTAAAATGTGATGGTTATCAGGGAAGAATATTGGGGACTGTTAGAGGGGAAGACCTTGATGTTAATCCTTTCAACACATATCAGTAAGAATCAAGTTGTGGATTTTGACTTTGATCTGTCCTGTATTGAAAGGATATACATTCACATTTCGCTAATTGTAGGAAGTTATTCTCTGTAATATGTACCAAATAGGAAGTTTGAAGAGATGTCCCAAAAGATATCTGAGCACCAGGAAAGAAAAAAAAAAAAAAAGAGGGAGAGGGAGGGAGGGATGGAGGGAGGGAAGAAGAGAGGGAGGGGGAGAGAGAGAGAAATTTCAAGGTAACCAAAGTTGAAAATTTTGAGCCAATATAGGAACAAATGCCAATGTAGTGCCATTAATGTTTAATTAATAGTTAATCTGTATTCCCAGATTAACAAAAGTAGAACTGAATCTGCCAATCCTTGGAGGTCTTCCTATTATGCCCTGAGAAACATAAAAACAAAATCATTACTGTAGCAATATAGACAACTGACCCAGTTCTACCCAAAAGTGGAAACTTAAATTAAGCATAGAATAAGGAAGCCATGACCAAAATTGCAATAAAATCCTTCACCAAAATCATGAATTTTAGTTTTATATTTATTGAGTTTTCAGAGATGGCAGAGGCCTACTTTCAATAAAAGGCACAGACCCATCATAATAAAACCATTAAAAGTTCCATGTCACAAAACAAAGCTAAGAAAATTACAGAACGTCCACAGAACTAGGTGTGCTCCTGGGAGAAAGTCCTGAAGCTGTTGCTTAACTCTAACACTAAGTGCTGAGACCATCTTGAGATTTTCAGGAAGAGAACGTGGTATCAAGCCAAGATGACAAAGAAGGAAATAAGAAGGCCTCTAGAAGCTGGGACACTAAAACCCCTACCTATGGGTAGACACAGATACTCACTCACACAATATCTACCTTAACATTAGGGCCTTACAAGAGAGAAACACATTGATTCGTGATCCATAAATGCTGAAGGAGGAGGAAGGAGAGAGATGTGGTCATGTCAGTTGATCACCTTCTACTTTCTGCAGAAGTCCAGGATGTTCTTGATTTCCACACCAACTTCAGTTGCTATCCCCAGCACCAATTGCAGAGGGTATGAGAAATTCCTAGGGTTGTCCAGACAGATGCCAGTGATGATAGTCACCATGCTTCTGGGATCAGGTGTCCCTGGCCTGGATGAATGCAGTAGACCTTTGCAGAAGTCAAGAATATTAAAGAGGTCCCAGGCATCAGAATCTGGCCTGGTCATGCTGGGTCTCAACAACCTCTTAGATACAAAGAATTGGCAGAGAATGTTCTGGTTCCCTCTCTTCAATTCACCTTCTAGGAAGGTGATAGCTGCCAAGACTTTTCGATCTTCCCTTCTCAGGACATATAGTGTATCAATCACAATCTTTGGTATGATAAGGAAAAACTTACCACTTGTGGCAAGTTGCTGGATAACTGGAAGATGCTCACAGAGGGCCCTGGGATCAGGGAATAGGTAAGGGGTCAAAGCTGAATGAGTCTGGGGGCTCCTGAGGGTCTTCTCTAGCAGCACCACTTCACGTTGAAGCCAGAGCTGGGCTACGTCTTTGGAAAGCCTGATCCTTGAAGTTCTCTCAGGAAGCTGCAGAGATGGATTTTCCAGTCCTCCAGGTGTACTGCTTACAAACACACCCAACTTAGAGTCGAAACTCAGAAACTGTCCTGGGAGTCTGGTTGCAAAGTGGCCAAAACTTCTAAGGAAACAGATGCGCAGGGCAGCTTCATCCTGGTTACTGAGTGGAGGTGGGTCCTGCTCTAATCCCACTGTTTCCTGAGAAGCCTGCATTGTACAGAGCTGGAACAGGGCAATGTCCTCAGGGAGTTGCAGGAATCTGGAAGTATGTGGGCCTGTACAGCTCTGCAGCAAATCATGGAGACGGTGACACAGGCCCAGGCCTGGTTGCTGAAGGTCACCCACTGAGGGCAGCAGGTTCAGTAGCACACACAGGTGGTCCCACAGGCTAACAGAACTCTGCCAATGTTGGGTGAGGAGGCCATGGTGGGTGCGGAGCCAGCCCAGGATCACCTTGATGGTGGGCAGCAGTCCCTCTGCAGAGAGGATCTTAAATTTCTTTTGAATGGTCTGGAGATTTGTGTAAGACTGGTCAAGGGAGGCACTCTGCCCCAAATAGGAACCAGTGTGCCACTCCATCTCAGGAAAGCTGCTCATATCCTCCTCAGTGCCTGAGCTGCTGTCAGAGGCAGGGCTCAGCTCAGGCCGAAGCTGCAGGGCACTGCGACTGAAGGCAGGAGCTAAGTGCAAGCCATGTCCTTCTGGCTGCTTTCCACTTACTGGAGGTGGCAATTTAGCAGAAATAGTTGTCTTCAAGAGACTGAGGGGACTACTAGGGGGTTTGGGTGCCTTCGTGTCATTCCTGGGACTGGCAGTCTTGCATTTAGATGTGGTCCCACTTTTCTGCACCACTTCTGAGTTCAGAGGTTCATTCCCTTCTTCGCCAGCTGCATCTGAATCAGAAGTTTCACTATTTGTTTCTGAGTGGACCTGAGAGCTTAAGGATGTGTTTTCCTCTTCTTCCATCTCATCAGAATCACAGCAGGAGTGAAAACCAGCCTCAGAGCTGTAACCCTCACTAGAAACACAAGACCACCTATGGCTTTGCTGGGATCTGCTGCCATGAGGCCTCAGGGTTGGAAAGTCTTGCTGACCCTTCCCAGTCTCTTTCTCCTGGTTTCCATCACTGGGGACGGCCAGCTCTGGAGTCAGCTTCCCTTTCTGGAGTTCAGCCTGGATCCGTGCATTCACATGTTGAATTAAATGAGAGAAGAGGGTCAAGGTGAAGATGACGGCTGGCTTATGCCGCCTTGAGCCTGTTTTCCTCAGGCCATGCACATTCATGAGGCAAAGCACCACCATGTGGAAGATGAGGAGGTCTGGGAGAAACAGACAGCCTTTGGGGGGCTTTCCCTGTGTGGAAGCCTGGCAAGGGTTAGGTGAACACAACCGATAAGAAAGACAGAGACGAAAGTCTTCCAGAACCAACTGGCACAGGGCTATCAACCTGGCCACTCTGAATTTTCTCTGAGGCTGCAGGAGGCTCTGAAGGTAGAGGAAGCTAACCAGCAGCCTCTTGTTATCCCAACACTGCCTCTGGCTGCGAGATAGTTTCTTTCCCTGATACCTTTTTAGACTGCTGTACCTCTTCCCTGCATGATCGTAGAGCTGTTTGAGGTTCCAAGCTGCCCCTTTAAAAGGTACTTCTGAGTGGAGACAGCGCTGATAGAAGTATGTGGCTTCAACATTATAGTATTTGCTCCCCGTGAGAGCTCCCAGCTGGTTGAAGGGCATGCCCATGTGTGGGGCCACTGACAGGGCTCTGTAATAGCATCTCTCTGCCAAGTCCTTGGTGGCCAGGTCTAGGAACTCGTTCTGATATCGGAACAGATCTCCCAGGTAGAGTAGGCAGCGATGGCAGGCCATTCGAGCCCAAGTGACCTCTTCCTCTGATGTGGGCCCAACTTTCTTATAACCAATCAAGTGAATCACTCTGTGAGGCCAATCTATACAGCTCTGTAACCTCAGCTCATAGTGACCCTGGAGGAACAGGAAGAGATGTTCATAGAATTTGAGGCCACCTTTCAGGTGAGCTTGCAAGGGACCTTCCCAGTGTTTAAAAGTGTCCATGTGTTTTCTGTTGTCCTTCATTAGCAGCATGACAACATCAGAGTACATTTTCCTCCATAACAACTCTTCTGCCTTCCTCCCATAAGCCACTGGGTACAAGAACATGAGTTTAATGCAAGCTTGCTGAACCAAATCTCTGAGGGCCAGGATGTGTGGCTTGAACACTTCTTTGTGGGCATTTCCCTTTCGAAGGAAAAAGTCAAGATGCTGAGCTGCCAAGCACACCTCCTGGTAGAGGAGTTTGGCCTTTGGGTCTTCTGCCTGGCTTCTCTCCATAGGGCTGGACTCTTCCAAGGATGCTTACGTTGTATGCCTTCTGAGAAAAGACAAAAACTCCCTATTAGTGCTCACCCACAAAGACCAAAAATAAAGAGGAAACAGAGTGCATATATATGCCTAACTCTTAGATATAGCAGTAAAATCCTGCTCATCCTTCATATCTCTCAGCATAATTTCTTCTAGGAAGCCAATTTTAACTCCCCAAGTAAGAAGATATGCCTCCCTTCACACTTCATTGGCCTCCTTTGGTATTCTGAGACTCAACACCTTGGAAATGTCTCTTTATTTTGTTTCTCCTATGATAGTATATCTATTAGAATTACCCTTTATTCTTTCTCCCAAACCAGACAACAGAGTTTCTTCAGGGCATGGTCTGAGCCAGGTCACTATTGTGTCCCAATTTCTAACAGAGCATGGTTCAAGAGGATGCCCAGGAAACAACAGGAAATTGATAAAGATATTTCAAATGTGGGTTCCTTGGATATAGTTTGCAATTCCATGGTCCAAAAGCCCTCCATTTTGCTATTTAAGATACCTACCTAAAAGTGAAATAAAATTTTATGTCATTTCCACTGACTGATACAAAAGGAAAAATAAACTCTCAAAACAAAATTTAAATTTAATCAAGGGTGTGGGTTCCTTAGAAAATTCAACCTAGAATACACTTAACATATCAAAATAATATTTTAATGCAAAAAATATATAAAATCCCAGCTGGGCATGGTGTGCATGCCTGTAATCCCAGCAGCTTGGGAGCCTGGGGCAGGAGTATTCCAAGTTCAAGACCAGCCTCAGCAACTCAGCATGGTCCTAAGCAACTTAGCAAGACCCTAAAATAATTTTTTTTAAAAAAAGGACTGGGAATGTAACTAAGTAGTTAAGCACCCTGAGTTCAATTACCCAGTACTGGGTAATTTTGATATATAAATATATATATATAATAAAATCCCTTCATGCTAAGTGGAATTTGCTTTTAACTTTCATGATAGATGGAGAAGAGAAGCACACACTTTATAATGTAAGTAGAATCCATACAAAAGAAAACACAAAGAGTAAGCACATATTAAAAGAAAAGTAAATTAATGGGGCTATGGGTAATTCAGTGGTAGAATATACGCTTAGCAAGCACTAGGCCCTGAGTTTATAGCCAGCACACACACACACACACACACACACACACACAAATAAGACAAATAGACATGAAAGCAAATCAAAGCAAACTTCAGGTAACAATTTAATCATATCAAAGTATTAAAATGTTTAAATTAGAATAGTCAATGTTCAAGGCCTTGATAAAACTTTCATAAACTTGCACAGTTGGAAGCATTAAAAGTTTAACATTTTTTCTTTCATTTACAAAGACATTTATGTTCTTTGACCCAGTAACTCTATTCATAGGAATGATTTCTAAGGAAATATGCTTAATAAAAGCCAAACCTACATGAATAAGAGGTCCATTCCAAACGTATTTCTTTTTTTTTCCAAAAGTATTTCCAATGAAAGGAAAAACAAAAGAAGTAAAAAAAAATGGAAATTAACCTACTCTATGATGAATGAATTGATCTTATACCTGTATATATAATAGAAAATCATTAAGTCCACAAATATAATAATTACATAAACTTATAGAAATAATAATTACTTGGAAAAGAACGGAATAAAAACAATATATCCACTGAAAACTCAAATATTCAAAAACTAATGATAACATGGAAAAATTAAGACATTGCTGTGATAACATCTACTTTTTCCTCTGAAAGATTCTTTATAGTGTAATCTTTCTAATGCAACTTCTAGACTATTATAATTTATAAATATCATTGATATTAAAGGAGAAAAAATTATAATTAGGCATATATTATAAAGTTTTGATTCAGAAACTAGAATACACAGTCTTGAATGTCAAGTAAACAAGACTCCTGAATACATGCAGTATCCATATAGTATCAATAGAGCTAGAGCAGCAGATAGAAGCACCTGTGATCTGTGACTAGGATATGCAAACTTAAGAAGAAAGAGAGATGTGGCAGAATTAGAGAAAATGATTTGGGCCAGAGAGCAAGGAAAGCAACTAGTACCAACAATGACAGAACCTTTGAAATCTCCAAAGAAACACAGAGGCCTTCCCTGAATGGGTAAATAAATGATGATTCTGGAGTTTCCTGTTCCTCAAAAGCTGACCGAGAAAAAGGTAAACCTACCAAATAGACACATGCAGAAGATAGACCTAGGATCAAAACCACATATCACAGGCACAAAGTTTTCTAAAAGGCAATTTAGTTTCCTATCAAGACTAAGAGTCTGATGCTAGAAATTACAAGATAGAGAAGAAAAAAAAAAAACATTTAAACCCCCAAATCTACTACAATATTTGAGGAGAGATGGATTCCATTTGAAAGGCAGAGAGGGAGAGGAAGTGACTGAATTCTATGAAACTTCTCCCTTCCCTGGTCCTCTAACTACAGCTATTGACTCCAGGTGACCATGTTCTTCTTCAGTCCTTCCTAGGCAGCTGTGTAAAACCTGCTTGCCAAGATCACAGGCCTAGACGCACCCAGGTTCAAACTGGGTTGGTGAGAGGCCTGGAGCTCTCCTCTGATACAGGGATCAGATGTTAGAATAGCTTTGTAATCCTCACCAACCTGAACTGGAAAGAAACGTGAATATTTACACACTCGGGTTACACCAAATGTATGGACACGAGGTTCACTAGAAAGAAAACCAGTTCTAAGATGTCTTCAAGACATTAAGTCTCTGTGAGAACTGTAAAGAAACCTTAGATTAAAAAATTCACTCAGAAATATGACAAAATGAAGAAAAGTTTTCTAAATATAATCTTACCTCATTTAATTCGGGAAATCATCCTCCATTCAACACATCAAAAGGAAGCAGAAAATTGCTCAGCTTGAATCTAATTGCTCAGTTTAAAAAAAAATCAAAAGATATTTATAAATATTTATTATTTCTCTACTAACTTCTGCAAACAACAACAAAAAGTGATGAATTGGGGTCACTGGACTCAATGATCTTCTAGTCTACTTGGCACAAAAAACACCTAGTGTTCTACATAAATCTATGAAGTTAAAATATAATTTCTTCACAAATATTTCCAAACTGAGCAATTCCTGAGAATGGTTCATTCTCTCTGAACAGACATAAATATGACCTGGCACACTGCCCCATTTCACTCTGTTACTAATGATTAGTTCCACTAAACTTCCAGGATCTGAGTTAGTGGACCTAACTTCCAGGACCTCTTTCCTCCTCAGCAGGCATTAGGATAAATTTCCCAGCAGGCTTGCTGATACAAGGCAGCTCTGCACACTTGTCCCTGGTAAAGCCACAGAAAAATCACAAACAACTCTTTGAAGTTTGATATTCCCTGACAAAGCCTCGGAAAGCCCAGAATATTGATTATAAAAGGAGTAAAATTAAATCCCTTCATTGAGATGAATCCAAAGAAGGTTCTTCATATCCCACTTTTAAACTCACCATTAAGCTGTGCCCCCCAGAATTTGTTGCTGCTCAGCCTCTGGCTCCCCAGCTTTGACTCCCACTCTCAAAGCCTCTATTACTTTATCTAGGCACCTGGATTGACTCTGCATAATTGGCATCAGCTGTGTACACTGTGCCTGGAAGACTGACTCGGGTTGCTAAGGAAGCCTGGTAATTCAGGACCAAAATATGATTCAGACAGTAGAGATATAGGAGGAGAGACAAAGAGCAAAAATTGAGATGAGTTAGAAAAGTAAATCACAGAAACAAGAAAATTAAAACCATCTTAATGTGCAATAATATATATAGAAAGATTTCCCTGAGAATTAGAGCTAGCTCTTTCCTTGAGACCTTAAATGAGAGAATACAGGGATTCCCTATAATGGCCCCTGTCACTAAGAATGAAACCCTAAAAGATGAGGATTTTCCATCAATTCAAATTGGTCCTCCATTCTCCCAATGCTAGATCTTCCTTGAGGGTTCTTACCCTTAAAAGGATTAGCTAGTTGCAGTACCTACAAGACCTTCAGTCTGAAATACATTTTGCAGCTGCTTCTCAAGTGCGTTGATTACTATTTCTGAACTGTAGCAAAGAGCAATGCTCCCAAGGTTAGCCCTTTATAACTCAAGTCCAGTGAAGAGATTGCAAAAGCATATAAAAAGATCCCATAATATCAAGAACTGGATGACTGTGCTTAGAAATCACCTAGACATCTTAAAATGCAAATTTGTATTAAGGTAGTTTGGGGTGGGGCCTAAGGTTTTTAGTTCTGTGTCCATGGAATGCCAGTGCTGCTGGTCTCCTGAGCACTCTCTAAATGGAAATTTTTAAGACCAAAGTAGCTGTTTGCAGAACACCAATATTTGCCTTAGAGTTAGTAGACAATATGGAATGAAGTATAACCATGACAACTCCTCCTGTAAATTTTATGTCAAACCTGGTTCTTAATTTCCAAGGCCAGCGTTCATAGTATTAGAGCCCTTCCCCAAGTGAACTCAACACAACTAAGAGGAAATTAAAATACATAATAAAAATCACCTGTTCTCACACCACCATGGCAATGAAACTGATCAGGAAGAAGAGGTTCCATATTCTCAAGCCATACTGGAGACCAATCCTGGATAAAACCCACTTTTGCAACTCAAAGAGCTATATGTACTAGGCACAAGAAGGTCGATGGACTTCCACTTCATGTGTCAATTAAAAACTTAATAAATTGCTGAGCATGATAGTGCACGCCTGTAATCCCAGCAGCTCAGGAGGCTTAAGCAGGAGGATCACAAGTTCAAAGGCAACCTCAGCAACTTAGTGAGGCCCTAAGCAATTTAGCGAGAACTGCGGATGTGGCTCAGTGATAGAGCACCCCTGGGTTCAATTCCTGGCATCAAAAAATAACAAAAGAAAAGAACTAACAAACTAAAATGAGCTTAAAAAGATGACTTCCTCCATAAAGACAACACCATAACTGTTTTCTGTCTTTACCCAGCTAAATCCAGTCATAAAAACTGATTCTTTAGAGGCTTGCACAATTGTGGGAATCAGGAAATCCTAAAATAAAAGCCTCAAAAATAAAACAACAAACTCCTAAGCAGAGACAGACTGAAGGTGAGCATTTCTTCTTGCCCACTGGTCATCCTCTGCAGAGAAATTGTGCTTCCTAAAGAAAAAGGCTGACTCCCCCACCCCAGCCATAGTGTAATTCTAAGACTTTCATTTAAACCTTTGGGCTGGATTTTGTATTTTTTACCTAAACTCTGTCCCTCATTTAACTTCAAAATACCATGAAGAATATATCACATAAGAGTTAATCTGCTCACAAATAGAATAATTTAGATGAAATGGAAATTTCCTAGAAAGACTCGCTAAACAATCAAAAGTTTGATTAGATCTATAATAGATAAAGATAGTGAATCAATAATTTTAATACTTCCCACAAAGAATGGTACCAGTCCCAGATACTTCACTGGTTAATTCTATTAAACATTTAAAGAAGAATCAATACTAATCCTCCACAAGCTTTTCCAAAATATGAATGTAAGAACACTCCCCAACTCATTCTATGAGGTTGGCATTATCCTGATACTAAGACCAAGGAAGGCTTCACAAGAAAACTATAGACAATATCTCTGATTAATGAGATGCTAAACTCAACAAAATACTAGCAAACTGAATTTAGCAATTTTTTTAAAGAATTATGTATGACGACTAAAGAGAATTTTCTAAGCTTGCAAAGTTTCTTGAACATCTGAAAATCAGCTAACATAACACACCATTTCAATATAATAAAGGGGAAAAATGTATTCTCAATAGTCCAGAGAACTGGAAATTTTCAACATACTTTCATGATGAAAACACTCAAAAGAGCAAGAATAGAAGGACATTTTCTCAATCTGATATGGAACATCTCAAAAAAATTAGGTAATATCATAATAAACAGTGAAGGACTGAATTATTTCCCTCTAAGAGCAGGAACAAGACAAGTGTCTACTTTTGCAACTTCTACTCAAAATTGTCCTGAAAGTTCTAGCCAGAAAGTTAGGGCAAGAAAAATAAATAAATGAAAGGCATTCATATAGAAAAAGTGTCACTACTTGCAAATGGCATAATCTTTTATACTAGACTCCAAGAAAATTATTAGAAATAATAAAGGAGTTGGGCAAGCATTCAAAATACAAAATCAATTCAGAATACAAAATCAATTGTAATTCTATACATTAACAATGAAAACTCTAAAAATAAAATTAAGAAAAATAACAGAGAAGTAAAGCTATAGTTACTTGATTTGCCAAAATAAATCAATGGAGAAAAAACTATGTTTTTAGTTAATGATGCTGAAACAACCAGATATCCACATTCAAATGAATGAAATTACACCCTTCACAAAAATAAATTCAAAATGAATTACAGACCAAATGCAAGAGTTGAAATTATAAAATTCTAGGAACAAAACTTAAGAGAAAATATTTGTGACTGTGTGTTAGGCAAAGTTCTCTTAGACATGATATCAAAATATAAGGGATCCTACTAAACTCTAATGAGAGATGATATCATGAATTTAAAAGATAGTCCTACACTTTTATACTAAGGGAAGATTATTTATTATCACCTGAATAGAAATATTAAAATTATGATATGTACCTTTCCAATGATGACACCCCATAGTCAGATGTTCTGGCTGACAATATAACTTTAGAAAGTGTTTGTATATACCTGACAAAATGATCTTTTAATGTTCTGGGATCTTCAGGGAAGAAGGTATTCTGTACAATTTTGAAATAGCATTTCCTAGCACTCCAGAAATTATTTGGTCCTGTGAAATATAGCAAAAGATAGAAGAATCAAGTATTTGTTTTAATTTGTTTCTAAGCAGTTAAAATAATATGTAGAAATTTTTTAAAACATAATTCAGAGAAAAAGATTACAAAAAATAACCCAGAAATAGGTTATAATTATAAAATTGGTTTTCAAACACTAAACAGAGGAGCTCTTCCATAAATACCAAATGTCCTATATTTAGGAAAAAGAAATAAGAATTTTTGTTTTAATTTGTCCATAGAGAACATATGGATATTTTTGCTGACATTAAAAAATATAGAAATTGAAAGCAAAGCAATTAATATTTTAGCATACAATAGAAAAGAATATTTTCATGCCTTCAGAGTAAAGAAGAAAATTTTAAACAAGACTCAATATTCAAAATTCACTAACCAAAAGGAAAAAAGATTTATAGATTCCATTGCATTGAAGCCAAGAACTTCAATCTAAAAAATGAATGTAGTATAAAAATTCTATTAGCAAAGGATATTTTATAATATTCTTAACAATAAATTACTAAATCAAAGTTATTATTTTAAGTCTATGAATCATAAATTAAAAAGATAATCTAGTCAGACATTTCAATAAAATGGATAATCAAATGGCCATAAAAATTTGAAAATGTTCAATCTCACTAATCAGAGACTTGCAAATTAAAATCAAAATGAAATACAGGACATATCCTCAAGAAGGATAAAGTCTGACAAAACCAGGTAATTACCAGGATTTGGAGTAAGAAGAACTTTAATAGTCTACCAATATAATTGCTTTAAAAATGTTTTGACCTAACTTTCTATATTAGTATAGAACACTCATACCTTACAATGTAGCTCCTCCAGTTTTAGATTTATGCAGTAAGAACTCTCTTGCACCTGTGTTCCATTTTCCATAAGAAAAATATTCCTAGCAGCATTGTCTGTAATAGATAAAAACAAAACAATTAAAAAAGCAAAAACTGGAAATAAATCAATTGTATATCAATAGTTGAATGAATAAATTATAATATATCTACACAGCATTAAAAATAAATGAATCACACTGCACACATCTATGTGGATGCATCACACAAAAACATAATGTTGAATGAAACCAGCAAGTCTTAACAAAACATAAAAATATGATAGTACTTATACTAAGGCTCAAAGTAGGCAAAACTAATCAATGTTTTGTTTATAAACACACAGGTAGCAAAACCAGAAAAAAATAAGGGAGTAATTACCACAAAAGCCAAGATGACATTTTCTATGTGGAGGGAAAAAGAAAACAGAAAAAAAAACAAATAAATATAAGACGAATGTATAAATATGTATGCTTATATATGTATATGTATAAAACACATTTTGTATATAAATCTAATTATTTTAAAACCTAAAAATCCAATTATTCACATATTATTCATATACATATATAATTCATATGTAATTATTCATATAAAAAAGAAAAACTGCTAATATATCACAAATTTTTATTTTCTTTTTATTTTTACACACTGCATTTTGATTCATTGTATACAAATAGGGTACTTCTCTTCATTTCTATGGTTGTGCACGATGTAGATTCATACCATTCGTGTAATCATACATGTACTTAGGGTAATGATGTCTGCCTCATTCTACCATTTTTCATACCCCGCCTCCCTGCTCATTTCCCTCTACGTTATCTAAAGTTCCTCCATTCTTCTCTCACTCCCCACCCCTCCACCCCCATTATGTATCAACATTCACTAATTAGGGAAAACATTTGGCCTTTGATGTTTGGGAATTGGCTTATTTCACTTAGTTTGATATTCTCCAATTCCATCCATTTATCTCCAAATGCCATAATATTCTTCTTCTTTATGGCTGCATAATATTCCATTGTCTATATATACCACAGTTTCTTTATCTATTGATCTGTTAAAGGGCATCTAGGTTGGTTCCACAATCTAACTATTGTGAATTGAGCTGCTGTAAACATTGATGTGGCTGCATTACTGTAATATGCTAATTTTACATCCTTGGGTATAAACCAAGGAGTGGGATAACTGGGTCAAAAGGTGGGTCCATTCCAAGTTTTCAGAGGATTCTCCACACTGCTTTCCAGAGTGGCTTTAAGGGGTTGCTACATTGATTCTTGTGGATCCCTAGAATCATAAATGTCACTAAATATTAACTGATCTTGTTTCTTGAAATAGACAAATTGAATCCAATCAAAGTGTCCAAAATTATTAAAACATTTATCTATATAGAGTAGGAACTAGAAAAGAAATAAAAAAATTTAAATAGAATCACCTCTCAAATAGTTTTCACACTACAAATTGCCCCCAGATGGCTGGCATGAATTTGGCATAATTAGTCACTTGTGGAGTTAGAAGGATATGTTCATAATATTCTTTTTAGTCTGATAGTCTTTCAAATCTCCTAAACATACAACACTTTCTTTTTTTCTAGTGATAGAATATTGAAAAATTCTTCTTTCTGTTTTTTTTTTCAGCAATGAAATTCAAGCTGCAAGTAAAAATTAGGTCTCAGTTATAAATGATAAGCATTTTATCTATTATAAACTATATTCCTATTGAAAGCATGGAGCTTTATAACAAGCATCTCATCAAATGACCAATTTAAATATCACTCTCATAATGAAGACGGCATCTTTCAGCCACTGCTCTAGGACAACACTGTTGGGAACAATATGTGTCTCAGGTGTATCACGGGGGAGTCCTGCATAGATACACATTTTGAAGATAGTGCATCTTGGAGAGATTTCTGAGATATTGAAAAAGCCACATTTCTCAAGTCAGAATTACAGGAAAAGAAAGTGGTTCCACTGGGTCTGAGGGTCACTCTGTTCTGCTCCAGAACTCTTACTTTAAGAACATGAACGAAGTGGAAAACATCCAGGAACATGTTTGAAATGATTAGGGAAAAGCTTCATCATCTAGAGAAAAAGAGAGAAAAATAGAGATGGGTGCAGGGAGGAAAAGAAAAAAAAAAAAGCCAAACAGAAGCCTACATGGCCTAAAGATATTTGTCTTAAAGATGAGAGAAAAGATTATAGGAGATGAGCTAGAGGTCTTCAAATATTTAAAGAACTATGCAAAGGAGAAACACACTTTTTTCTGCATGATTCCAAAAGGAATCCAATTAGGACAGGTATCAATTTAAGAAAAAATAAGAAGACAATTCTTCATTACAACTGTCCAAGAACAAATAAGCTCTCTGATGAGGAGAGCCATGATAGGGACCCAAACAAAACTGATAGATCATTGCACATGACAGCTGAGGTTGACTTGTGGGTTGGAAATTGACTTAAATGACTGCTAACATCCTTTTCAATTTTTTTAAGTTTTTATATTTTTATTTTTTATAATGCATAGAGAATCATTATATGAGTTAGCTTTTACATAACTGTGGGATCTGATGAGGAAGTCCATGTAAGGTACTTGCCTCTATAACTAGTGTTGGTCCCAGAGTCTCTCTGTGCTTCAGCAGGTAAGCAGTTAGGAAGCACAACTAGACACAAAGTGAGGAGAGCAGGTGCTGGCTGAAACCATGAAATCCACAAAGACAAACTAGAATCAGAAAGGTAAACTGGAATGCACATCTCCTCCTGCCTCCAACCTTGCTGATGTGGATGGCCTGCAGAAGCTGGAACCCTCCATCAGCTAAATCACACATTCTCAAGTTTCCTCCCATGATGATTCATTAACCTATTTTCAGATACTGCTTACCAAAATGCTGTGGGTTTATGTAAAAACTAAAATCACATTATCTGAACATTCGTTTTGACTGAAATAAGTTAGAAAATTAATGTTTTTCTTCCATTTGATTGCTTTAGCTGCATTGGGTGGTATAACAATCATGACCAAATCTGGACAGAATGGATCTGTTGCACAACCTGTGCCTTTTGAATAAAATCTGCCGTCGTTTAAAATAGCCTGGATGAACAAAGAAAATTGCAATTCCAATCCAAAGGAGAACTGACACTAGCAAGTACCAGTGTGTTGATGGAAAAGTGTAGAAGATCATTGTCTGAAGGCAAATGCTTCAGTTAGAGAGAGCTGCAAGGACAGACTTCTCTCTTTACAGTGTGAGAATGAAATCTAAACGTTCCTGTCAGTGACAAGGTTAGAGCAGTACACCACCCACACAGAAAATGAATCAGACTCAAAGAACCAGAGTCTCCCAGAACTTAAAGCACTTCTGGAAGATGCCTTAACTCTTTCAGAATCCTGGGGGAGAAGGGGCTGTGGTGTTGGAGAAAGAATCAATACTTTTACAGCTATGAAAAACTAATCCACTTAATCCTATCAATACTGTTCAGACAATGAAAAGAATCTCAAATTTGTCCAATGGAAAGGCATAATTAAATGAATTATAGTTTATCCAAGTGATATATTATCATATTCTGCAATCATTATGCTCATTATGCTCCATAATTAGAAATCATAAAGTAAAATGGCAGGTGCTGGGTAGACAATAAAACAAATTGCAAAACTAAGTGTGCTCTGTCTAAAAAAAAAAAAAATTGTAAACATTTAGGTTTCCTGACAAAATGACAAAGTGCCAGGGATGCTGACTCTGCCCCTGTGCTTGATAAATGATCTGCACAAATAAGAGGGAGACTGGTCAATTTTAGAGAATGAAACTGTAAAAAAGTTCTGAGAAAATGGAAGTGGGTTAATCCAAGTCAGATGGAGATAATGGGGGAAGGGGAAGAGGCTTACTTAGAGTGGGAGAGGATCCAAAACCATGATCCTGGAACTAGAGCGGAGAGAACGTCCTTCCTGTGCCTTCTGTCTTAGCTCACCTGGTCCTGGATCATGATCCGCCCACTTCCAACTATAGGCAGCATGATAATAGCAGGAGGACCAGCCTAGGCCATCCAGAGCTTGCCAGAGATGTCAGGGTGACATCCAAACAGGGATAGATCCTGGAACCAGCATGGAGGAGCAAAAACCAATAGATTCAGGCAGGTGAGCCAACACCTAATTATTTGTTTCTTTCTCCTCTTTGATGCCATTGTCTAAATCGTTAGCTCTCCAAGAGTGACTCCTGATCAGCAGCTGCAGCAACAGCTGGCATTGCTAGAAATACAAAACTCCTCCTTCACAGACTTACAGCACGAAAAGCTCTAGTGGGTAGGGCCCAGCCCCTGTGCTTTAACAGCAGGCCTGGTGATTCCCACAAGTCTCGGAGATAAAATTCAAGGAAAACAACTCTCCCAAGAGCTGGGCTCTAGGGAGGATATGTAGTGTGTTACTGAGAAGTAGGACCAATGGCATCAAGCATTGGGGGAGGAAAGGAGGCAAAGAGGCAGTGGTTCAGCCCAGGTTGTGGAATGGAGCTCTCCACCCTAAAGTACCTCCCAGCCTGTACCCAAATTCAACAGGAAGAGCACGAAGAAAGAAGAGCTGAGGAAAGAAAGGCGGCAAACTTAACACCCTGTAGTGGAGGAAGCCAAATGAACGGAAACTGGATTACATAAGAATTTTAAGTAAAAAATTAAAATAAAATATAAATGTCCTCAAAGAAAGAGGGTATTAGAAATTTGAAATAAAAACAGAATCATAAAGAAGTAATATCTGGAGATACTGGACCTGAAAAATGTAAATGTTGAAAGAAAAAACTCAAAAGGAAAGTTGAAGAGTAGATAGCAGAGTGTTATAAAGAAAGTACCTTAAAAATACAGAGTGAGGTGAACTTTATATAAATTAAAAGCACAGCTTAATGAAACAACATTATGTATCTTTCCAGAATGAATATATGTGCACATCTTGGTGAACACAGCCTCAAGGCATAGACCACTGAAGTACTCTGGTATGAGAATGAGCATGATAAGCTCAATTCTCTGCCTCAGAGGATCAAAACTAAGACTTTTAAATTCCTATTTTAAAAAAAGTAAGGAAGGAAATACACAAAATAATAATAGTTGTACTAATATTGGCTAAGTTTGGGTGTGTTTTCCATAATTTTAAAACTTGTAATCTTGTTTTTATAATAATATTAAAAAATGAATGCTTTCCTCCTGGAAAATTGTGCTGAGACAATCTGACTTTAATAAATGTATAGGTCTGCAATATTGGACTGATTTTTTTCAGTCATGAGTCTCATGGGAAGCAGTACATGGAACAATGTGATGCAATTTTAAGACATTAATGCTCAGGATAACAATGCAGATCTGCCAGTCAGTAAATGTCATGAGGAGAAAAGGGAAAGTTTATCTTCATTAAAATTATCTAAGTTTCTAGAATTCAGTGTGTCTATTGCTGTGTTTTATTCATCAAAGATTCCCATTTGTAGTGTTTGAGCAGGTTAAAGAGATATCTATCTATATCTATCTATCTATCAATCTATCTATATATTTATTGTGTCTAGATACATATAGATATCTTATACATCATAAGATCAGGTCATCTGATATTTCTCTCTAGACATACATGAAAATTAGAATAACCCTAATTTGCATTTTCAATAGCACATGCAAATTTTAAATATTGTATTTAAAATCTGAATTACCATGCTGATATATTTTAATTGAGATAAAATTCACAAAAGGCAAAATTAATAACATTAAAGTGTATTGTTGGGTGGCATTTTGTACCCTTACATAAGTGTGCAGACATCACTTCTATCATCTACAAAGAGCCTCCCTTCCCATCAAGCAGTTACTCCTAGTCCACCTCCCCCAGCTCTTGGCAGTCACCAGGCTGGTTTCTGTCTGATGGGTTTATGTATTCTGGATATCTCATATAAATGGAATCATACAATATATTTTGTGCTGTTTTTCATATCCCTTTTATTTATTTATTTATTTATTTATTTTATTTATTTTTTTTTTTTGGAACCAGGGATTGAACTCAGGGACACTCGGCCACTGAGCCACATCCCCAGCCCTATTTTGTATTTTATTTAGACACAGGGTCTCACTGAGTTGCTGAGGCTGGCTTTGAATTTGCGATCCTCCTGACTCAGCCTCCCGAGTCGCTTGGATTACAGGCGTGCGCCATCACACCCAGCTCATATCCCTTTTATAGGTAACTATTTTAATTGTTTAAGTTGTTAAAATCTCTGATTAGGATAGTCCCAATGGTTTACTTCAAATTTGTTTTCAAATAAATATCAGTGTTCACATCTGTAAATGCCAAACATAATGGATATTGAAAAGAAACTAAATAACGAGGCAAAGACAAATGGTCCACATCTGGCTAAACCTATCATCCTCTTTTGAAACTATGACTCACCAAGTCAGATGCCTTGCAATGCCCTGAATCTGATCAATACATCATGCCTGTTCATCCCTCTGTGTCCTTGTACATAGTAATTCCTGGAATGCATTTCCCCATTTTGATCACCTAAAGAACCCTAAATTAAAACATCACCCTGCTGCTCAATAGCCCACATCCAAAACCTCCTCTAACCCCTCTGCCATTCCCATGTTGCTACTTTGCTTGGTCCATGCCTCCCTATGGTACTCACCACACTGCATAACAGTATGTTAAGGACTCTATTAGATACTGAATGCTTTTGTCTTCCTAATGCCTAGCACAATGCATGAAACTAAGAAATCAATAGATTGTTGAATAGATAAAAATGAAAGTGAGGCTGGGCAAAAGGACAGTCAGTATAGGTAATGAATGACTGGGTCAGGAAGATGGGGGCTGATTCAAACGAAATAAAATGCTAATGCCTCCAGGGAACTTCCCTTCCTTGGCCACCAGTTGCCAAGGTCACCTGCCTCCAGGGAATTGTTCTTCCCAGCAAGAAATTATTAATGAATACCCCCTGGGCTGCTCCCTTCCCACTTTTCTGGGCAGATAATGGAATAGAGAGAGGCACCCTGGACGGCTCCCTTCCTGCCTTTTGGCCACACCAGCAGGATGGAAAGAGGGGGCATGAGAAGAAAGGAAATCTGAAATCTATAAAAGGGGCACACATCCCCACTCCCTCAGGCACCAATTTTGGACCCTCTTCTCTCCCTCCATTTCTCTCTCTCTCTCTCTCTCTCTCTCTCTCTTCTATCCTTTAGATAAAATGTTTTGCTCCTGTCTCAGAATTTCTCAGGCGTTCAATCTTCTACACCAGGAGAACAGGACTGTATCCTGACACTCAACACCAGCATCAAAAGAATGGACAAAATGATCACAGATATTTTGTGAACCACAGTTAAATTTTGATTGATAACAATGGTTCTCAAATTGTGGACCTTGCAGCCCGGTGTGGTGGCGCACACCTGTAATCCCAGTGGCTTAGGAGGCTAAGGCAGGAGGATGGCGAGTTCAAAACCAGCCTCAGCAAGGGCAAGGCACTAAGCAACTCAGTGAGACCCTGTCTCTAAATAAAATACAAAATAGGGCTGGGGATGATGTGGTTCAGGGGCTGAGAGCCCCCAAGTTCAATTCCTGGTCCAAAAAAAAAAAAATTGTGACCCTTGCACAAGCCACAGGAGCACCAGGATGAACAACCTGAGAAGTCATTCACAATGCAAAGTCAGAACCTCTGAGTGGGGCCCAGCAATCTGTTTATCAAGCCCTTGCAGTGATTGTGAAATTCACTCAAGCTTGAGAACAACTGATCTGAAATTGTGAACAATGGAACAGTTATCTTAACTTGCCTCTGAAAAGCCTTATTTCCTGGTTTTCCTGTGATTCCAAGCTGCTCATTCCAAGTATCTGCTGCTGAATCCCACTCCACTGGCCCACATCTAAGTGCTAGAGAATCTCTGGGCTCCAGCTTCAGTCTCTTTTCTGTACTCACTTTAGGTCCACATATACCTTTAGGAGACCGAAGACAATCGAATTTATGTCTCCAACCACTACCTTTCTGGACTCGCCTCCTGTTAAGTTGACTTCTTGGTTTTCCTGTTTGAATGTCTACAGGTTTCTATTGAACTCTTACTCTTCTCTATAAACTTGACTTTCCCATCTCAGAAAATATAAACTTTAAAAAAAAAAAAAAGAAAGAAAATATAAACTTTACCAGGTTTCTCTGACCAAAAACCTATAGTCATCCCTGATTCCTCTTTTCATGATTTCACATCCAGAACACTTTTGTTGCTGCTGCTTCAAAAGATGTCCTCAATGACCACTGATCATAGCTGCTAACCACTCTAATCCAAGCTACCAGCATCCTTTATTGATTATGAAATCAGACAAATGTTGCTAATATTGCTGTCCCTCCCACACATACATCTACATTCAATTCTCCACACAACAGTCAAAATATTACAAGATTTTCCACCTTCCATCACACACTAAAAAAAAAAACCTAAAGCTTTTTCATGTCCCATAAGATAATACATGATCTTGCCTCCAAAACCCATGTCCACCATCTTCTGAGACATTTTGATATCTTTGCTTTTTTTTCAAACACTCAGAGATTCATCTCAGAGTCTGTTTTTATAACATTCTGTTGTCATCTCAGGACTCCCAGGAAGGTCCCTCAACTTTTGTTCTTCTCCACACTTTGCCTCCCATAACCCTTTCTAAACTATCCCCTAACCTCACCATTCACTTCACCACTTGGTATTCTGCACTGTCCGTATTAGTTATCTAATACGTAAAAATATGTATAAAATTTATACATAAAAATTTATTTTATGCATAAAATTTTATTTCAAAACTCAGTGACTTTAAATAACACGCAATTATTATCTCACAGGTTCTGTGGGTCAGATATTCAGGTGGGCTGAGATGGGTCCATTGCCTCAGGGTCTCTCACAAGGCTGCAATCAAGGTTCCATTGGGGAAGAATTCACTTCCAAACTCAATGGTTGTTCATGGAATTCATTTCCTCCAGGGCTGTTGGGCTGAGAGTCACAATTCCTTGCCACATCGGCATGTACAACATGGTTGCTTGTTTCAACAAAACTAGTAAAAGACAGTCTGCTACCAAACCGGTCTTGAAAATCAAGATTGGCTCCTGTTCCCCCAGTGTTGAGGACTTAACATCTGAGGAACTCCAGAGCAAGAACAAAAAGTTTTATTAGTTAGAACAGAGAGACAGGGAGACTCCTTGAGAGAGAAGGGAGTTCAGAGCTTATGCCAGAGGGAGTGGGGGTGTCCTGCCCCTTTTAGAGATTTTAGGTTTCCTTTCTTCTCCTGCCCTCTCCTCCTCTAATATTGTCTACAGGACCAAAAGCCCAGGGAAAAGTTGCCCAAGGATTACCTCTCCCTGTTTTCCATATTTGCCCAGAGAGGCAGAAAGGGAGCCATCCAGGGGGTATTCATTAACAACTCCTTGTTGGAAGGAAAAATTCCCTGGAGGCAGGTGACCTTGGCAACAGTAGGCCAAGGAGGGAAAGTGCCCTGCAAGTACTAGCAGTTTATTTCCTTTTGAACCAGCCCAATCATTCATTAACTACTGACTGTCCTTTTTCCCTGGTCTCACTAGCAAGCTGAGAGTCAAAATAATTGGTAACCTAATCACAGTAATGACACACTATCAGCTTTTCCATATTCTATTGGTTGGAAGTGGTCACTAGGTCCAGCCCACAGTCAAGAGAGGAATCGCACTGATGTAGTTTTTCAGGCTGCCTCTCACCCTCTCCTAAGCATGTTTCATTGCTGTTCCAATATAATACTGCAAGAGTTATTTTTCCAAGTCTAAGATAAGAATACTAAGATAGTTGAGGTTGATAAATTTCACCAAATGCACATAACTAGTAAAAGTCTGGCAAGCATTTGGACTCCTTTCTGCCAGATTCTACCTTGATCTTAATGGCCACACTTTCCTGCCAGGTCCACAATGTGTTGCAATTATAGAGTTGAACTTTTTACTGGTGGTTGCAGAATTTAACATCTCCCCTATTAAATTTTGTTTTTTGTTTTCATCAACCCTTTTATTAGCCAACCCCATCCACTTTTCTACTATGATTTCTAAATATCTAGTTCTTATGATCTCAGCAGAAATGTACTCAGATATTTAAAAACCATAGTTACTTGGTACATAAGAGTAGCTCCATTTCAAATGAGTGTTAATTATTGCCATTGTCTAAATTGCAAAAATGACTCTCAAGTGAATTAAAAAACATCTGCTTTTGTCCCAGATCTTAACTTCTCTGGGCCTCATTACTGTCATCTGTTAAATAAAAGCATTGAACTAGAAATCCTCCTGGGGCCCTTATGTCTTGTTGCGGTGATGTGATGCTAAGGACAGAAGAAGATATAAATTCAGCTCCTCCCCACACTCACCCTATATCCATCAGTATAGTTGACTGGTCTTCTGAGCTGTACAAGATGCAGGTAGGGACTGATTCACCTCATGACTTTCTAAAGTTATGTATCAAATCAACAGAATTTCAAGCAGAGGTTTTCATATCCTTATGTCCTATGTTTTTGGTTTTGTTTTAATCTGACATATGGACTGAACAGGGAGATGAAATTTAGATCTTCTTTTATTTTAATTGTTTCCAATTTTCTCTTTCATCTTATTTCCTGGGGAAATTCCATATACTTTTCAATTCACAAAAATTGTGGACCAAGGGACCATTACCACTCAGGCCTGCCTTTATTCCCACTTCACATTCTTCTTTTCAGAAATGTGTGGAAGTCAAATAAGAAAAAAATGGCATTATGAAATTAAAAGGAGACTTACAATGTGTGTCCCCTTAATGTGTCCTCTATTAAAGTTTTTACTACCTTTTATATGATAAACACAAAATGATCATTTGTAACTTAATCAAAATTGAATACTACTGGATGGAATTCTGTCTCTCTAAAACTGATACTAATTTCTGACTTTCTAAACTAATTTAAGACTTCTTTGAATTTAGTCAACTATTAAATATCTTGTTTCAAAAACAAATAATAAAAGAAAATTATATTTAATAGGCCAAATTATTTCATTACAAATCAAACTCTTAAAGTTTCTCACATTCACACAAGTGTTTTGTTCTAATCAATATTAAATAACATGGTACAATCAAGTAGCTGCTTCTTATGCTTGAATGGTTACCCAACCAGGCAGTCTAGTAAAAAGAAAACACAATTTGACTAGGGCTTTGTGTGCATCCCAAACAAACTGCAAGGTCAATAATTACAGTGTCTTACATATAGTAAATGCTCAATGATTGCTAAATATCTAAAGAAATATGAAAAAGTCACCAAGGAATCTCAGATCTGAAGAGTTAAGATTATTACCTGTGTTCTTTACAGAAATGTTGCTAGCTCACCTATGAAATACCAGGAGCTTCGTATAGAGGAAACAAGGAATTTAAAAGAATATCAATAAGGCAAGGAAGTTGTATTCTAGAAAATAAGCTATATGTTGTCCTATTCAGAATGCAAAAAAAGTTTTGATTTTACAACAGAAATAGCTCATCCTGGACTCAGACCACTTGAACCACTTTTCAGAAATTAATTAGAATTAGAATAAGCAGAAAAATGAAAAATGTCCAAGACATGGAACCTTAGTAGCAAGGTAAGAATAAATAAGATTTATCAAGAACAATATATAAGGAATAAATAATAGATATAACAAAGTCCAAAGCTCTTAAAATTGTGTAATACTCTATTCAAATATTTAGACTTCTTTTCCTTTAACGTGGAATGGATAAAATGCCTGTACCGTGGAAGAGAAAAGCAAAAAAAAATAAAATAAAAATCCCAATAATGGGCAAATCTGATGAAACTATAAAGTTTAGTATTTTAGATATCATATTAGTTTGTTAGGGCTACCATAACAAACTATCACAGTCTGGGTGGCCCATGCAACAGAATCTTCTCATAATTCTGAAGTCTGGAAGTCTGAGATGATCAGCATTAATTTCTTTTGAGGCCTCTCTTCTCTCTTCTTGGCTTTCCCATGGCCATTGTCTCCCTGCATCTTCACATGGTCTTCTTTCCATGGGTCTATGTTCTAATCTCCTCATATACAAGGCAAGCAGCCATACTGGATTAGGGCCTACCCTAATGATCTCATCTTAACTTGAACTCTTTAAAGACCCTGCATATGTCAGAGGTCGTATGCGGAGATTAGAACTGGGTGCATCTGCATGGATATAATAATGGGAACTATGAAAATTGAGAAGTCAACACAAGGAAAAAATCTATAGAGAACAAAGCAGCAAGCCAAGGAAAGGATATGCTTGATTTCTTTGTGTTCTTTTAGTACCTTTATGTAAATCAATCATAGAGACTTTGAATAAAGGGAAACCTTGGAGACTCTCACCTTTATTTTCCACTAGGGAAAATAAAGACCCAAAGTTTAAGTGTCACCCCCAAAGACAACACTGCTAAATGGCGGAAACAACTGAGTCCCATTATAGTATTCTTTCACCACCGCAGATTGTCTTAAATAATTAAATAACATCATTCCAGTTATGTTTTAAAGAAACTTGACTTCTTTTAAGGACTTTGCTTTTTCTTTGGGCTTGGTATAGGTAAGTTCCATGGCTATAGATGAACTCTCAATGTGTGGTTTAGACCTGTGCTATACAATACATTAACCATGAGCCACATGAACCTGCTTAAATTTGAATCATTAAAATTTAATAAAATTAAAAATTCAGTGCTTATGTTGTACTAGCTGCATTTCAAGTACCAGACAACCATTTGTGACTAGCAGTCACCATATTAGACAGCACAGACACAGAATGGTTTTATCATAGCACTGGACATTCCAGTCTAGCATATTCTAGAAATCAGGTAGATATTTCTCCTATCAAATTTGAAGTAGTTCAGGTTAATAATCCTCTTAAATAGTAGCTGATGGCTCATTTAACCTACAGACATCAAATATATTTGTGGCCAAAAAGAAGCCCATTTTGAAATTTTCCTTATTTTCCATCTCCCCATTCAAATGAGGCTACACTTGATTTTTTAAAGCAAAAAGTGAAGGAAGGAAGGAAGGAAGGAAGGAAGGAAGGAAGGAAGGAAGGAGAGAAGGAAGGAAGACATATTGTTGCTGTTAATCAATTTTAAACATTTTGAAACTCAAATGGCCTGACATTAATTCTAAATTATTCCAAACATTCTCCTTTTCTGAAGAAACTCTGCAGATATTTCCTCTTTCTAAAGCACAGTGGACAAGTCTGAATGGCAGATGATTATCTACTAATTCATCCAAATATTTAATCACCCATGAGAAATTCCTCCATCCATATGCAAATTTTAAACCAAGAAATTAAAAGTAATTTAAACTGTTCTTAAACTTACAAAGAACTACATTATAATATGAAAACCACAAAAATGAATTACTTTATTTTTCACAAGAATGTCATTTGGGTTTGGTGAGATTTGTGCTTGCAGAAGGGTGAGTGAATACTATGAGAGGTAGAAGGGCACAATGGAACGGTGAACATTTGAGTGGCATTTGCCTTAAGACCAGGTTCAAGAGCCCAGGCAGAGTGTTTTCCAAAGGTTGAGTGTCCTCAGAAACACCAAAGAGGCTTTCTAACAGTGAGGGCTCAAGAACCCCCCACCAAAACCTACAAAATTAGAATCTCTGGATAGAATGCAGAAATCTCCATTTTTAATGAGCTGCTTGGTAATTTTTCTTCTTGGGTAATTCTTCTCACTAAAATTGAAAGGAAATGTGCATGCTTAAAATCTAATAAAAAGCTCATATGTTCAGTGCAAAATCTGTAGAAGTTATTATTTGTTCTGGCCATGGACGTTCCCCACCAAAGCATGGAAGAACTGCTTTTCTAAAGCTGATATCATTAAATGACCTTTTGCTGCTGTATTATTGTTTTAAAACAGGACTGGCAGTGATTCAAGTATAATTAGAAAGACTGTCCTACACACAACTAAAGAGCAACCTGCACAACCCATGGTGTGATCCTTTCTGAGAAATCAAACAACGATAAACAACTTCTAAAGGTCATTTTTAAGTCTTATGGGTTTTTTTTCCTCCCTTGTATTAACTTGCAATTTTTTTATTTTAAAAATCAGTCTGAAAAAATTCTGGGCTAAAATTAGGTCTAAGGAATTGAAATTAGAAGTAAAACATTACCTCATGTGCATATATAACTGCATGACTGATGTGATCCTACAATATGTATAGTCAGAAAAATGAGAAATTACCCTCCATTTATGTATGATTTATCAAAATGTATACATGCATTCTACTCTCATGTACAACTAATTAGAAAAAATTTAAAAATTGATTTAAAAAGTACAATATTAACAATTTAAAAGAGCATCAAAATTTGAAAATACTAGTCTGTTGTTGCTTTGAAAAGAGAAAAAGTATAAGATACACATTGAAAGCTCGCAAGGCAGCGGGTGGCCAAAGAGGTAAGCTCGCCAGGCAGGTTCACCAGAGTCAGACAAAAGTAGTGGATTGAGATTTATTGGAGTCTGTGTCCCGGGTGAAATCTCCAGCCCCCTGGAGTGAAAGACAGGGTGGGAGAGCCAGAAGAAATCGCACGTGGCTTTGGCTGCTCAGGGTTTTTATACAGAGGAAGGGGTCAAGGGTCTTGCCCAGGAAAAGGTGGACACAAGGTGGACGTCAGGGTCAACAGGTCTGCCTCATTGGTCACTTCTGGTGCAGTGTATTATTAGGTGACCTTGCTTTCTCCCCCTGCAGCCGCCCAAATTCAACCTGATACATATCATTTGAATTAACATGTACAAAAGTTTTAAATTAATCCATTGGTTTCATTTAATAATTGGCCAAAGAGTAAAGAAGAAAGAAAACAGAAATAAATTCATTTAATTCATAAAATTGATCTTGTTTAATAACTATCACATATGCTCTTGAATTTGGGGAAAGGTAATTTAGTGCTCTTTCTCAGTATAAGTTGTTTTGATTAAAATTACAATGCATCTCACATGTGATATAGACAGATGTAGTTATGTATGAGGTGATTTTACAAAGTTGCATTCTCAACTGTGGGGTCATATCA
The DNA here is from genome assembly GCA_020662805.1 of Glaucomys volans. NCBI lineage: Eukaryota > Metazoa > Chordata > Mammalia > Rodentia > Sciuridae > Glaucomys > Glaucomys volans. The sequence goes on from JAJEJO010004176.1 coordinate 445,402, forward strand.
TTAGTTTTGCTTCATTTTCAATACAATGTCTTCTTTCTAAATGTCTCCCTCCTTCTTTTGTATCTGTCACAGTGTCTCTAAAGGAATGTGAATGGAGAGAACACAAAGGACCTTCCATAGGGGCTAAGCACTTACTATGTGTCTGGCAAACATCTGTGCCCTTTTTATACTTCAGGGTGTCTCATTAATCCAGTCAGTGCAAAACCGAGCTCCATCTTGTGCCAACAAGCCAACTCAGAACAACGCAGAGAATTTCATTTACACCCCGAGATTCTGCTGGTGTCTGAGTCATCGTTTACGTTCCACAGGAAAGGGGTGGAAATTGCACTTATAAACTACTTTCCACCTGCTAAATCATTTTATTTGGCAAGTGCTCCCAGTGTTGCTGACAGAGCCCAAAGACTGGTGAGTAATAAAGAAGCATTTTTTCCTCTTCTTTTTTAGAAGCTCAAGCCCTCTTCATCAGTGGATTGCTGTCCAAATAAAGTAAATTGATGACAGTTGTAGGCTAAGGGGTTCATTCTACTCCGTTTTATCCTGGCAAGAGGATCTGTCACCCATTTGAAAGACATTCAGTCCCTGAAAACAAGATCTTAACGCTTTGTCAAAGCTTGCGGAAGCCTGAGGTGGTTTGGAAGCTAGCCAATTAGGTACCTCTGCAGGGTTTCAAGCCTCCCCCTCCACTTCCTTTTATCTTCCACTGTCTGGGTTCTTTTATCCTTAGCTAAACAGCAGCCAATGAGCCTGAGGCAGTGAATAGGATCTGGGAAAAAAAAAAAAAAAAAACACCCTTTACATCCAATGAAAGCCAACTTCTTTTACCAAGATGACACATCACTCACTTCACCCTGATTCTGACCTGTTTATAACTGAACACTATTAAGCACAACCCCAAGGGAAAAAACAAGGATGACAAGAGAAAACTTACAGCATTACTAGGAGAAAAAGAAATCCCCTCAATGCCTATGACTGCCGAGTTATCTTTCTGCCTCCCTTTTTGCACCATGAGTTCCTTGGAGGTGAAAACACCATTTCATTCATCTTTCAAACCTGGATAGACACAAGGTCTGGCACCTGGTAAATGTTCAACTGTTCACAGAATAAGTGAGAATGGATCCATACATGCAAACATTTTCCTTACTATTTTAGACCATCCCTTTCTTAAATTTTATTTTGTTAGATTATGACCTCATAGCCAAAAATGTCAACTTTCAGCCAAGTTTATTCCTTCGTATCTGTCAATCAGCCCATTGCAACTGTCCTGTAATTAAATGCCCAGAATTTTTCTCTCCTCGGCAATGAATGCTGGCACCAAATTCATATTACCACACACTGCTTTAATCTGTTAATCCCCTACACAGAAGCCCCTTCATAGTTCCTCATTCTCTGGCAAATGAATTCACCCATGAATGAATTCACCCATCCAGGCAAATTTCTTGTTTCATCTCCTGTCCCCTGAAGGGTTATAGAAAATAATATTCCTATAAGATAACTCCCCAAGAAAATGGAGGGGCGGTGTGGCTCAAGAAGTGGGAAAGGAAATTGGCAGAATATTAAACCTCTCCCAGTGATTTATGATAACAATGGGCCCTGGGGGGAAGGGGCAGAGGTTGAATGCTGGGTCCTAAACCATGGCCTTCCCCCATGGCTAATCAGTCCTGAACGGAAGCACAGCAAACACCAATGGGCAAGATGTGAGTGCTCATCCCTAGGATCTGGACTCCTATCTCCCCAGACAACACTGAGTTTCAACCTTTTTACAACTGCCTTCCTAAATTAAGGTTTTAACCTGTTCAACTAGCCTCTGACTGTCAAGACTACATGTACAAAGCTCCCAATGATGACATCATTGTACTCTATAAAATCAAAAATCCTCTCTGTAACTGGTGGCCATTTTCCCATCCGGAAAGTGGACCCGAATGGCACCCAAGCCTGCGAAGGAATAAAGGCTTCTCTGAATCCGTGGAGGTCTGCCTCCTGTCCTTTTGCACTTACATCCCCCATTTAACCAATGTTCCTCCAGACACAAACACTGCCTTTGCATCTGTCTGCAAGCATGCCCTGTGATGTCCATTCCCCAACTATTTTCTTTTCTCAGAAGGACTCCTTTCCCTCTTTCTCATCATTGAAATGCTGGCTCAGGCACCATTTCCCTATGAACCAGCCAGAAAATAATCTCTCCCTACATAAAAAGCCTACTTTGTTGGCAACCTTCTCACAGTGCTTATTTCATACACTGTTAAACTCAATTACTGGGAAGCCCCCATCTAAGCTGCTAACCCATAAAGGGAAGAGGCTGTGTTGAATTCATCTCCACAGCACCCTTAAGCACCTGCCATGACATCTTGCACACAGCTTACTCCAGTGTTTCCAGATGAATGAATACACGAATAAAAAGGATTTTATAAAGATTCACAATATTGTATTTTCTACTTTTTTATCCATCCCCAATAGGCATTGCATATATTTTGTTTTTAAACATCGTATTAAAAGTGAAAGGAGACAAATCTTAATCCCATCATTTCGAGCACAAAAGCAAAAGTAATGCCAAGCACTCATATTTGAGACCCCGCTGAGGAATACGAGAAAGGCAAATTAAAGTAAATGTGATCTCCTGCAAAACTGACAAGGCTTTGTTCCACCAAGCTTAGAGCTGCTCTAGAGACTATACCACCTTCATGTGATCAGTATTCTTCTTAGACACACCTGCTTTATCTACTTTATTTGTACAACAAAAGTTTAGGGCCGGGGTTGTGGCTCAGGGCTGGGGTTATGGCTCAGTGGTAGAGCACTTGCCTAGCACATGTGATTCACTGGGTTCAATATTCAGCACTGCATGTAAATAAATAAAATAAAGAACCATTAACAACTAAAAACATTTTTTTAAAAAAGTTTATACACTCTTACCCATTATTAGCAAAGAACTATGCTACATGTTGTTCCTCAAAACTTCCAAATACTTTTAAGTTTTCTTAATGAAATCGCACGCATCCTGTATTCACTAATATCATTTGATTTCAAGGGGATTTACTCTGAATTTCTTTACAAATAAAAAGGTTTATTTTATATGTGTTCCCCTATGTTACTGTACATGTCTCTCTCCTTCTCTGCTTAATTTTTCACCTAATATTTGCTAAAGAAAAATCATTGTGAGGTAGATTTTATAGATCAGAAGTACTAGAAAATTGGAATGGTTTCCATGCTAGAAACCAATGGTGAGTCAATAAAAAATGGAAATCTGAAAAACATAGAAAAAGTGGAACCCCAAAGACAGGATATATATAATATATATCAGTATCCACTACTATGTTCACCTGTCATGCATATCTATAAAGAACAAATGAAAAATTTTATTAAAAGAACATTTATGCTCTATAAGGTTTCATGATTTGTAAACTTTGGAACTTTTTACACCAAATGTAAAATTACAGTTGCCAGAAACAAAAACCTTTATAATTCACTCAGATAAGCAAGAGAATTTTCAATATTGAATAACTCAGAACACTAAAATAAATATTAGCAAAGAGTAGCCAATATATCAAACATGAAAGAAAAATTAACATATTCCCTTTATCTGTAACAATTACTGCTTACAGACTTATTTCTAGGTGAAAGAAAGTGAGTGCACATCTCAGGAATGATTAGTCATGTCCTATAGTTATAATCATTGGCAATAAGACCAGTAGTTATTGCTCAGAAGTATTAATGACAAAATGATCTTGCTACCAACCAATTTTATTTTCAAGTCTGGGTTTTGGGGCTCTATATAGGTGATTTTTTAAAATTTCTAGATACACGAATCTATTTTCAAACTATAAACACTAGTGACCAAAACACTATCAGTGACTCAAAACACCATTTGTGTGTTTCAAAGAGCTCTAAGGGATGTTTCTCTCTCCAATTTATGTAGCAAATATCTGTGATATCCAGCTATCAGGATGAAATACAGCTTCTATTTTCAAAGAATTTATTATCCAGAGTGATAATTATAAACTGATGAGATAGTAACTGTGACAATATTTGAACAATGAGCTTTTGGTTCACAGGAATATCTACGCATCATAGCACCATGACCAGAAGCACTGGAATCTGCACTCTGTTATAAAGGGCTGGAACACTGATTTTTACTCTGGGAGCTAGGCAAGACACTGGACACTCAGGTCTACTGAGTTACTTCACCTGAAAAATAGAGAAATAGGAACTCCTACCTTTTAGGGTTGTTTTGATGATAAAGGTGTTTCTTAGCATACAGTAATTGTCCTGTAAATAATTGTTATTGTTATTTTGTTGTTCATAGTAGTAGTAATCGTAGTAGCAGGTAGTAGTGTAGGTCATAGTATTGCATAAGTGATGCTGGACTCAGAATAAAGTGTGGGATTTTTACCTAACCAAGAAGAGAGGGAAGAGTATATCAAGTAAAAGAACCCTTGGTAGTAAAAGAGCTCGAAAACATATTCATTCAGAAGAGGACAAGTCATTCTGTATTCCCACATTGGGTACCAATTTGGCCGGTGGTCACATAAAAGTTAAGAGATTAGTTAAGGTGAAGTTATAAGAATTTAAATTGTTGTATTATTTCTCCATCCAAAGCAGACTGGGATTTTTTGTTATTAGATTAAGACACTGGTGCCTAGAAAATTTACTGAACTCAAATACAAGCCACAAAGACTTTCTTAGGGGAAAATTATCAAGTCTGTGGCACAAGGCATGGATCACCTGCAGTTGGCATCTCAAATACCTTTTAATAGAGCCACAAGCATACAGAGAGAAGAGTCTTTATATCAAATAGGAACCTTTAAACTAAGGACACTCCCCCTAAAAGTAATTATTTCCTTTTGAAATGATTAAAATTTGTTTCAGTCTCATCATTTTCTTTGTTTATAAAAGTCTCATTAGGCAAAAATGCAAACAAAAATCATTTCCATTTGATTGATGGAATTCTTTAGACAGTGTTAGTACATTTTCATTTGAACAATTAACAACATCTCAAAAATGTATATTGCTCAAATATATTTAATTTTCAAAACAAAGCTCTATGTCAATGTTCTGGAAAATGTAGGAATCAAAAGGGGTATGTGAAAGACATCAGATGGCTCTGTCCATTCTCAAAATTGATGTGTCCCAATTGAAATTGGCCAAACTCTGCTGAATGTAACACTGAAGAACTCTAAGAAGCTGATCTCAAAGTTTTCTGAGTTCTAATCTGAGTCCCAAAATGAGAGGGGGAAATCTCTAGGGGCCCACTATTGCCCTATTTGGTAGGACCTCTGGTTCTCTCAGCCTCCACCCAGACTAGATGAGGGCCTTCCCAATATTCTCCCAATAGCTGAACGTGCTTTCCTGGTTAATAACATGGCCTGCCAGTAAGGCAACACTTACCTGGACCCCAGCAGTCTGTTTACTTAACCCTCTTACTAGACTAAAAACTTCCTGAAGGAAATAACTGTATGTGTGAGTTTGTGCATGAGTGTGTGTGTGTGTGTGTGTGTGTGTGTACGTGTGAGAAAGAGGGAGGGAGGGAGGGAGGGAGGGAGGGAGAGAGAGAGAGGAAGAAAGAGAGAGAGAGAGAGAGTGTGTGTGTGTGTGTGTGTGTGTGTGTCTGTGTTTTCAAGTGCCTTTAACTCTCGTTTTTATTATTGCAACTTTCTCCTATATATTTCCCTGCTTCCACCCCTGCTCTCTCTAACCTATTTCTCAAAACAACAGCCAGAATGATCCTTTGTCAGGTCTTGCCATTCCTCTGCTCAAATCCCTCAATGCTTTTCCTTGTCACTCAAAGTTAAGCCCATTTTTGAAATGGCACAAAAGGTCCTGCATGATCCACTTGCACTGCTCAACCATCAACCACAACGACACCTCTCCAACTTCTACTTCAACTTCCCCACTGCTGTCTCTTCCTCTCCCTTAACCTCCTGTCGAGGACTGGTATTTAGCTTCTACATCAGGAAAAAATACAGTCAGTACGTCCATGACAACAAAAATAATCTCATCTGATTTGGGCAGGTTTCATTTCAAACTAGCTTAAGTGTGATTTCTTCTATCATTTGTGTATCTGTGGGGTATGGGCATGTGTGTGAGAAAGAGAGACAGAAAAACAGACACAAAGGAAGAAAGGAGAGTCAATTCTTCCTCAATGCCATAATTTCCTCCAGTTTCAAAAAATATAACCACAAACCTGGCCAAACCCCTGGCTTAGAAATAGTGCTCATGGAGCACCCCCCAGTGGTAGCACTAACCTCCGAAGAGGGTCTCTCGGAGTCATTGAAGGATTAGAGGACAAATTCAAATTCTGTTGCTTATGAAACCAGAACCCCAGTCTTCAAAAGGAGAATACAAGAGTAAATAAATAAATGGAAGGAAGATTTACCGAGCAGAGAACAACAATGACTCCAAGAAGGAGCAAGAACAAGAAGCCTAAATCACACTTGTGCATGGGGCCCCATTACCAAGCTGTCACTGAAGCAGCAGATTTCTCTATTGAATGGATTAGCAAGGTGGTAGCTTATTGCTTAAGGGCTTACTGCGGGTGGATTGTGTTGTCTTAGTTTTTGTTTTATTTTAGTTAGTTGTTTGGGTGGGTTTTTTTTTTCCAGATAATTTCATCTCAACACCTTGATCATTATCAAATCACTTCTTTGATAATGTCACAGAGATAAATATGGCTTATCAGTTTAGACAGAGCCCCAGAGGTCTCTGCATTCTTTCTTATTTTATGTCCTACTGATCCCCTTATGTGCCCCCACCTGCCAGAGAGTGAGATCGTGGCACTGAGAGCAAAAGTCTTGCTAAGCCTTGATATCCTCTAAAACTTTATCCCCAGTTCAAGTACAAAGCAGTTATGAAAGACCTCTTGAACTAGAGAAAATACTTTTTTTTGCATTTTTAGTATTTAAATTACAAGTATATATGACTTGTTTTCAGATCCAACTCTAAAGAAACAGAGTTATTTACAATTATATCTGAAAATGCAAATGCAATGGGGGATAACGAGACTGGAAAAATGAGAGAAGGCAAGAATTTATAAGAAATGGAGAATGGAGAAAAGGAGGAGACACAAAAATTGGTTTTAAATGTTGGAAGGCAGTTTATTTTTTTATGTTGTTCACTCCTGCCATCTAGTGGTTACTATGTGGTAATGCCTAAGTCAGAACTGTGAAATCACTGAACTTTTAAAACAAAGATGTTTACAACCATAGAAACGAAAAGATGTACCCCATTTGTGTACAATGAATCAAAATGCAGTCTGTAAAAATAAAAAATAATATTAAAAAAGATGTGATGTCAGTAACTTGTGTACACCTGCAACCAGTCCCATACCTTTCTAATATGAAAATGAATGTGAGTGTTCTATATCTGTTACTGTCCCCAATATTTCAATAGAAAGCCAAGGATACAAATGTGGAATGAATTTTGAAAAGCTACAATATTTTTGCCACACTTGGTATCCTTCATTGGGCAAGTTCTCTCCCCAAAAGACTATTTTATTCTGAATATCTAATGTTTCAACATTTCCTTTCCTAAATATTAGACGAAGCAATACAACTCTTTCTTGCAAACTGCTCTTAATCCAAAGAGCTAAGTAAATTGATCAAATAGAATTATAGTCTCTAAACATTGATTCAATCATCAAAACCATCCTGGCCTTTGTAAAAGCTTTATGTAAAGAGAAAAATCATACTTTATGTGACCTCTCATTTTAAATTTTGCCAAGTTATTTTAAAGAATTTTTTCAAAATTTTTCCCCAAAGAGGATTCTTTTCCTCTTCTGTGAGCATTGGAGTGGTGGGAGATTTCGTTGCGGTCTCAGCTGTAGACTCAGATGCTATGCCGCAGGCTCCCACCTGTATTGTAAAGATGGTAGTGCTTTGCAGACAGGGCTAAGGGGATCAGAACACAGCCAGCTGAGGGAGAAGAAAGCTTTACAGGAGTCCGACACCTGCAGTTAGGGTTCTGATCTTTACAATCATATCAAAGGTACTGATTCTACATTTTTTAAGGGGAAAAATCCACAAGGGAGACACTATCTGAGAAGTAATGAGCTTCAAGCATGACTGGCTCTCTGGAAGAGAATTTTGCAATGGCATAAAACAATTTCAGGTCTAGACATTCAGATGACAAGCACAGAGATGGGAAGTGGAAAGCTGAACCAGAGAAGCCAAAGGCATGTTTTTAAAAAGAGAATTGGAGGTTGGGGAGAATGTTTGGCCTAGAACTTCAACAAACATAATAAAATACTTTAAGAAATGTAACTCAGAGATACAAATAAGACTTGTATTTTCCAGTGGGGAGGAAATTGTTCTTGATCTATTGCCTTTCTGGGGTCTTCAGATAATGAGGCAGAAAAATCTGACATATGTAACAAGGCTATCTTGGTACCTGTGCATCACTTAGCAGGTCTCCTCCAGGTCTGCGTTTTCCAGTGCTAAACAGGGCGCCATGACAGCTGGTCGTTCTCTTATGTTCCTGACTTCCTGGTCCTATCCTCTGAACTCTATGTCCAGCCACCACGCCTTCTCTGGATTCTTTTATTTTCTCATTTTTAACTCAAGACCTTTGTGCCTTTGACTTTCTACCTGTACATTATCCTCCCTCAGTGATTAAAGATTGCTGCCTCTAAAAAGTTCACTGATACCTTATCTAATGCTGTACCTGACTAGTTTCTCACTGTCAAATAATTTTTTCACAAAGGTAATTTCACCTTTTTTGGCTTATTTTATTTAATTTTTAATTATCTGTTTTCCCCTTGTAGGATATAAACTCTATGAGGGCAGGTATTTCATGTCTTGTTTATTATCTATTAATCAAGGTCCCAACCGGAAGCACAGGAGCAATTGGAGGAAGTTTAATAAGACGTTATTTAGAAAGTGACTGTCTCGTGACTTTTATTGCACAGAGGCATGCCATATTTCAGGCTGATAACTGGGGAGTGCTGTTGTCATTCTTAGGCTTGAAGGGAAATGTGGATGTCTTACTGTAATCCAAAGAAGGATTGTGTGAAGAGGACCACCTAGCAAGAGCAGGAACCTGCAGAGAAGAGATGCCCCAGCCTAAGGACCCCCTTAAGGAAAGCCAGGAGAATTAATGTCTCCCCTTCCCTCTCTTCCATCCTCACATGCCTGCTGAGGCTCCCTAAGACTGAACCCAAAAGCAAGCCAGCAGTCTCTTCAGTTCAGCCTCAGGGTCACAGAGGGGGCTGGAGAGGGGGTCTGTATCGGCATGGAGGAGACACCCAACAGGCGGTCATAATTCAGTGCTGGCCCGGAGCAGATGCCTGATGCAGATGTGTGCCATCAGTGAACAGAGTAACATCTGGGAATTCAAAACAGAATGACCTCTGGCTTTAGAAAAATCAATGTAATTTTCTCTGCAGGGAGCCTTTGGCCAGTAGCAGATTCCAGAGACCCACTTCCCAGGAAGGCTCAGAGGAGCCAGACTCACTAGCCTACCAGGGACAATATGTCTGATTGCACAGTGCATTAAGGAGATAATGGAACCCTTTCAGAGAGATTGAACTGTGGAACTTCAAATTGGAAGAAGTAAAAGTACATACATTAGAGAGTGGCATGGGCTGTTCATTAATACTTCATAAGCCTCTGCAGAAGGCTTCGCCATGCCCCAAGAGCTCCACATACCCCATCTTGTTCAAGTCTCAAAATCTCACTGAAGATAGCAAATGATGTTCTCATTGAATAGATGAGGGAAATTTGCCTTAGCAAAGTTAAGTATCTTTCCCAAGGTCATACAGCTACCAGGGCCAGAACACATATCCAGACACAAAGAAAGAGAAAAGAAGCTTATGGAGAAAAATCTCCTTTAAAAGATATGGCAGATGAAGCCAGGAATGCTGAAAAGCTAAACTGCTCAAGAGTGTTGATAAACCCTAACTCTATTGCAGCAGCTTCCCACTTTCATGACAGCCTCTGAACCAAATGGATAGCAGGAAAAATAAAAGCAAAACAACATGAACAACATGAAAGGATAAGAAGTCAAGAACTGGATAATTTGTCAGAATAATTCAAAACCTAGGGAAGGCACCTAAATAATAAAAGTACATCTAAAACTATTGTTCTCCTTCCTGCACCCTAAATCCCAGCCCAGGAATCAGAAATATGGTACTAAAAAAAAAGTCAATTCTAAATAACAGCCATCCCCATGAAATACTCAGAAAGCAAGGCTTTATTCCTCAAATATTAAATCTGTCCAGATAGTGGGATTCTGAACCAGCAGAGGCCAAGCTATGAAACTGAAAACTCATTTATAACTCATTTTGTTTGTGTTCATGCACCTTTGGCAATGGATTTAATCTCTTTCCTCATCATTTGAACCTAAAATTAGAATGTTATTTTTCTTATGGTGTTTGTAGGATATGACTTTGTTTTCCCTCTCCTGCCTGCCTCTTGTCCTAGAAAACCTCAGTGAGACAGGAGACATGAATGAAATTTCATCAGAGGCTTGGTATTCTTGGATATTTGCAAAGTAATGGCAACGAGACATGTTCTCAGCCACCACTGATATGGGATCTTCAGAGGAGGCTCAGTCAGGCCCACTTCCTGCACCCATTTTTCAGTACTAGATTCAGATCCTAATGCACCAGGTGCAGGTGTGTGAGACCCGCAGACCCTGGGCTGTCAATGAGAACCATTTATGTAGCTAATACTGAGTAATGAAAAATAACCCCAAAATAGCATTATGAAAATTAACTGCTAAAAAACCTGGATGTGAACACTTGGGGACAGTGAGTAAATTTACTTTTGAAAGGATTCAGGAGAAATGTGTCCCCATGAGTAATGCAACCACTGATCTGCTTTATTCAATGAGCTCCACTGCAATTAATCTGAAATCCACACTCCCTTCTCTAAGCTGAATAGCAGTGGAATAAAACAACTGGAAAGTGTACCTTCTCATTTTATTATTCAAGGGCTGTATTCCATAGTTGATATTCATAGACAACTTTCTTCTGAGACCAGAGACAATTAAGCGGACAAAAAAGATCCTGCAAAGTTTACGAGAGAATTTAATAATCTACCCTACAAATGTTCAGAATCCTAATTACACAGGCTGAACCTTTTGCACCTCCGCCTTCCAATCAGTAGAGAATGCCTACAGTGTTCTGCACTTCAAACAGGACTTGGCAGAACTAGCTGTGAACCAAAGAGATTGACACATGCCTTTTGTATGCTGATATTAGAAAAAATTGTTGTTCCCCTGACCTGGGTGGCTTATCTATCTGGCAATGATGACTGTAGGAATTGGTTTAGGATTCAAGCAGGATTTGGGATTAAAAATTTTCTCTACCATTTACCAGCAGTGTGATTTGGAACAATTACTAGCTAATCATCCCTGGCCTCAATTTCTATTCATGTGTATAAAGAGGATAACAACAGTGCATAGTTCACTGGATGACTGAGAGGAGAGAAAAAGAGTATGTGTGATATTCAGAGCCACATGATAGGCCTTTAGGGCATGTAATTGCATGTATCTCTCTGCCCACTTGACACTTGAGTCTGTTTGCCAAGCTCACTGATCCTCAGTATGGATTCTCCAGGACTAAGGCAAACAACCCCATCCTTCCACTTGGATTGTTTGGTTCCCTCTTCTCTGTACACCCATTGCTTTTCCCCAATTTGTCATTTACATCTGTTTCCTTCAGCAGCTGTAAGGTGGAGGGGTTTTTACCCCTGTGCATACTTTGGGACCCCTCACCTAGAAAAAAAATATATATGGCCTGGAATAACTGAATCACTTTTGTTCTACCAAAAACATCCTCACTCCTACTACTAGAAGAATAGCACTTTGTCACTATGACTTAGGTTACCCAAATGTCTTCCTCTCCACCTCTCCAAGGTTCCTTTCCTCTGGTACCTATGACCCGTGGCCACTCCTCAGTCTACTCTCATGGCACCTTCCAGCTCTGCTTTACCTACTGCCAGAGTCACATGCAGCCTCGTTAGGAACTGAATTCTCAGGCCCATGCCCTCCCTCATTCCTTCGTCCTTCCCTCTGTTCCTTTATTTCTTCTCCTAAATATTACTAATCAAAGGTAACAGAGTGGGGAGACCAGCTCTGAAAGTTTCATAGTAAAGGATATCAAAGAAGATAAACCAGCTACAAATTCAAATACAAATTAGAGTTCCCAAAATTTAGCTGTCATTACCCTCACTCTACAGGGTGACCTTGTTCCTCTGCAGGCCCTCTCCCGACATCAACCTCAGGTGCTTATGTCACCCTTCACCACTGATGTTTTATCCACAACTATCCTGATGTTTTATCCACAACTATCAATTTCCTATCTTCCATTCAGAATATTAGGAGTTTAGCTGTCCTCCTCCTATCCTAAGCTTAACTCCATGGACCAAAAGTTATCAGTGGGCCCTGCTAAACACAGAGCCATCTGTTGATTTACACCCTTTAGCCATTCAAATACACAGCAGAAGATCTGAAATTTCAGGATTCCCCTTAAGTTACCCCAGGCTTCATTTTCAAGCAGGACCCCTTTTGTGTCCTCCTTTGATTTTATGCCCTCCCCTTGCCTCCAGAGCTGCCCACATGCATTCCATCTCCCAGAATGCACTCAATGGCCTGTTAAAAATACATTCTGGCCACTGTCAAGGCTGTGCTCAAGACTATTTTTGAAGACTTGTGTAGTGCAGTGGCCTTCCGCCCAGAGACTCTGGATAGACTCCTTGAGTTCCTCTCTACCAGCCTGCGCTAGCCAATAGCATGGCTTTGGGAAAGTTACATAATCCCACTGTTCTTCCTCATCTATTGGTAGAGACAATGATAGCCCCACCTTTGACAGCACTTATAAGGATTTAATGCCTATTTATGTATAAAGCCCAGCTCAGACAAGCACTAGAGAAGTGTTTGCTGTTATTAGTGCCTGGACCTTCCTGACTTATCCGCTGTTATTTCTTCAGCCTCGTCTCATGCTCCTTTCCCCTTTCACTAAGCCACAGCCCTGAAGAACAACTTGAGATGATGCTAAAGACAAGATACTCCTTGCCCTTGATCCTCTGCCTGGGCTTCTCCCCCACTCCCTCCACTTAGGTGATGGTCATTCTCAGGTCTCAGCTTACAAATTATGTCTTCAAAGACATAAAAAGAGCTTCCCAACTCTCCAAGATCAGGTCTCCTTCTATGTACTTAGGAACCCCAAGTACTCAACATGAATAGTGCCTATTTACTTGCAGTGGTTTATTCTCTGCATTTTTCTTGGTTTTACCAGACTGCAAATCCTTGGAAAGCAGGAAGAATCATTTAATCGGGATCTATTTCTTCCATTAGGCACACTGCTGACACTTGGCAGATGCTCCATAAGTGCTTCTTCAGTCAATATTGAAAACAAAGAGAACAAAATGAAGACAAATTCTATTACTTACACATACGTTTGATATTGGACATAAACATTGCTCATGAAACTCTAGTTCACCCCTTCATGTTTTAAATAGTAGCATCTTCAAAATGGATTTTTATGGTTTTTATCATTCCTGGGCATGGTGCTAGCTTGGTAAGTAGAATGAAAACAAATTTCCTGGATGAGCCAAACCCCTGAATCTCTTTCAGCTGTGCACACACCATGGATCTGCCTGAGTCACCCCATTCAGCCAGTGACTGAGACAGAGAAAAGGGGACCAAAGTGGTGTGTTTCTTTTAAGAACACTTTACCTCACGGAAATTTGTAAATCCTTAATATTAGGTGCAAATGATGGTGATGATGAAAATCCTAAAAAAAAAAAAAGGACATTTAGTGGAATAAAGATCCTAGAGGCTCCCATTTTTCATAAAACTGAGTTTTGATAAAAAGATGGAAAAGGAAGATCAAAGAGCCCATCCTCTCCTATCTTGTCAAGAATTTCAGAACTTTGATTATTTCTTTGATTTTTGGTCAATTTTCTGTCTAAAATGTTTTTAATTTCCTGTTATTCAGAGAGAGTGAGATGAACAAAGGTCCCTCAAATTTACCTCTTTCTACATCTGACATTGTCTTTCTCTCTCTCCTTCTTTGCAAAATTTCTTGAGATATGGAGGTCATCACCTCTCATTCTCTCTTCAGCCACCTCTAGCTCCTGTCCTCCTCTCTATATCATGTCAGCTATTCTCACAGATAGTTTTCCATTCTCTTCGTATTCCATCTCTCAGTAACAACCTCTCTACTCTGCCCTCTTCATTCCTTGCTTCCTTTCCTTAGACACACAGTCTGGTTTCCATTACCCCTGCTCCGCTGTAACTTTCTCACTACAAAAAAAGATCCCCATGGAGCTAAATCCAGAGCTTGACTCTCCACAAGCAGTTGGTTACTACCCCTTTTTTGAAACATGTTCTTTCCTCAGCCTCTGTGACACCACTCCTCAACTTTTCCCTACCTTTCACCACCTTCTATGTGTCTTTTTTTACAAGTTCATCTTCCTTTACACGACCTTTAAATGTTAGAGTTCTTCCAGTTCCATCTAGACCTTCTTCTTACCTTCTTCACTCCCCCAAAGCAATCTCATCTGCACTCATTTATATTTCAGTGACTGAAGATTTTATCCCTGTTCTCTCTCTTTTTAAGCTCTAGTTTCACAAACCCAGCTACTTCCTTGACTTCACCACTTAAAGTCCTCTACTACCCTGATCTCCAAAACCCTTGCAATATTTCTTATTTAAATGAAAGGTAGCCCTATTCACTGAGTTGCATTCCAAGAACCCTGAAGTGTTCCTGGCAATATCTTTCTTTCCTCTCCCATAGCTGGTCCCTGACTAAGTGTTGTTGAGTTTATTTTCTTAGTATTTATTAAAACCATTTTATTTTGATCCAAAATATCTCTCCATCGTACTGAGAAAGCTACTTCCTAGTCACCATCTCACTGATGCTCCTTTCCAATCATTCTTCAAACTATGGTGAGATTAAAATACACACATGCATGCTCACACGTGCACACACACATACACCCCCATACACATTACACATGCTAGCTTGAAGCCTTTCAATCATTTCCCACTGCTCTGAGGAGCAAGGTGAACACCATTTACAAATCCAAAAGAGATACATAGGTCTGCCCATCACCCACACTTCATCCCACCTGTACCCTCCTACTCTCCAGTGCTCTGGCCACAGTCTTCTGCTTCCAGTTCCTTAACAGGACCATATTCCCTCCTGTCAGCTTTGGCACATGCTAATCCCTTCTCCTAAAAAGTTCTCCTGCTCCCACTCCACCTGTCCTTCACCAATTTAATTTATACTCATCCTTCAACTCAGCTCTCATGTGACATCCTCAGAAAACCTCGCCCAACTTTCAATATGAGGACGGGTCCCACCAGTGTAGACTCTCACACTTCCTTCTTGTTTCACAGCAATCATCACATTTGCCTTTGTGATCAATTTATTAACACTCACGTCCTCCTTAAGAAAATAAGCACCAGGAGAGCAGGGATCACATCTGCCTTGTTCATCAAAATAACCTCAGCTCTTGTACTAAAAAGACACTCAGTAACATTGACAGTCAAAGAAAAAGGAGTCTTTTGACTGTCCTCTGCCACTGAGAAGAGAGGAATTGGTCTTGTCCTATCTCTTTTTCCTCTGCTATGACTAATGGAAAACAAATATTCCTCTGCTACAATAATGAGTTCATTTTGACAATAAATGGATTGATAAGAAACTTAAGTCTAAAAAAATTTATGGTTTCCCAGCACATGATGGAGAAGAACATAACAGGGATGATACAGGACATGGGCTTCCAGCCTAAGCACTAGATGGAGCACCACAGGCTGGTTTAGTGAGGCAGTGTGGCCTCAAAGGCAAAACGGGGCCACTGTGGTCAAATTCTGGATCCACCACAAACTTCTGTGTGACCACAGCAGTGACTTAACCTCGCCAGACCTCAACTTCTTCATCTATAAATGGGATTAAAAGTAGAACTATGTTTATAGGGTTGTTGTCAGGACTGAAGGAGCAAATCTATACAGAGCACTAAGGAAAGGTAACTGTAAATTTTTTTGGATGATTGCCATGTATCAGCACCAGGATAAGCACTTTTTGTGTATTAGTTCAGATGCTTAAGTAAGCAGAATGGGATGAATTGGATTTTTTAAAAAGATCCTTTTGTGTTCCACCATTTTAAATTATTTCAAGCTGATAAACTTATGCCACACCTTGAAATAGCTCTTGCGATTTTTCTCGTTATCTCCAGTTTGCAAGTAAGAAAATTTACACTCTGGGGAATGAAGTGGTAAGTCCAAGACCAGACAATGGAACCAAGCCCCCAAACCCAGAGACTCTGTGTGCCAGTTGGTTCAAATCACATGGCCCCTCTGCTGTGCTGTCTAATAAGTCTTCTTCCTGGTGCTGTACTCTCTCTCATAGTACTGTCTGTGTGTTTTCTCATTTGGTTCTCAAAGCAACTCCTTAAGAAGAAACCTAATGGAAAGACCATGGAATAGAATACCCAGAAAAGAGAGAACTGGACACCTATGGGCTCTATATGACTTACTTGCTTTTTTATTTGGGAAAATCACTCAGTTGCTCTGATCCTGAGTCTCTACATTTGTAACAAGACTGAGCTAGACAATCCTTGCTATGTCCTCTAGATCAAAAAAAAAAAATAAAAAAAGTCTCTTTGCCTTTAACCACGTATTTTCCCTCCCATAAGTCATTATTTAAGGACATCCCCTTCAAAAAAATAAATAAATTATTTATTTTTTGGTAGTACACCCATTTCTTAAACTCTTCTCAAAAAAACATTTGCCCACTCCTGTATAAATCTTTTTCAAGGTTAGTTAATGGTGTGGACTGCAAGCCCAAACCATTTCAGTGAATCTGTTGAACTAAACTGAGGTCCGTATATTCTATTTGAAAAAATAAGTAGTTAATAAGAACAGCCTTATACCAGGCTTATTACATATAAGTAATCTAAAAATACTTGTTTCAGAATATCTTATTGTACTTCAGACATATACAATTGTAATTTGCTACTTTACAATGAAATAAAATTTAAAAATCCTTGCAAAAAAAGTGGACCCTGGAACCTGGAATTTTAAGATGTACCACAAGAGGGCAGGGTTGATACAATTCTAGATTTCATTACCTTTTTTTAATGTGTTAAAAGGGATACACAGATGTAGTACAGATGGGAATATAAATTAGTAAAAATTTCCTCAAAAATAGCATAGTTTCTAATGCACAGAAACTATGACTATACTTTGTGTACAACCAGAAAAACAATGGCTGTACTCCATTTGTGTTCAATGAATCAAAAAATTAAATAAAAAGGAAAAAAAATAGCATAGTTTCTTTTGCAAGAATCATAAAGATACTCATAATACTGACTTGTATTCAATTTATTGAAATTTTTATATGGTATAAACCCTAAAGAAAAACAGCTATCCACAAGTGTTTTAGTTCCTGTAACACTTTCTGGATCACCTTTTTAAAGTAGAAATAATATAAAATTTTAACATTGAAGCTAGAGGATTGGAAAGCAATCATCTAAATAATATGTTAAAGAAAAAAGTAAAAAAAATACAATATTAACTTTATATTCTGGATTGAAGGTATGTAAAAATCACAATTACATATTCAGTGAGAACAGAGAAAAGTATATAGAAATGAAAATACTACCTTTTTTGGCATTTAGAATTTTAAGTAGTTTCTTATTTGCAATATCATTGTACAGTCTTGCACATACCATGCATTTTTAGTCCCTTAACCTATAACAGAATTTCTGGCAAATAATCCACCAGTTTAGGGGCTTCTTCAGTATACTCAAACTACATCTAGAGAATCATAAACCAATTAAAGCATGGTTCACCGATGAAGTCAACACTGTAAGAAAGCATAAAACAATGTCATGGTCACTCATTCTTTCCACTGACATTTATTGAGGACCTACACTATTACAGGCAGAGAAGCAGAAATGAGATCCAAATACGCATAAGGTACAGCTCCTGTCTCCAAGAAGCTCAGTCTATGAGGACAATGGCCACAAAAGCAGATTGATGATATCATGTGTTCAGTGAACTGACAGAAATTGCAAAGGGACAATTGTGTTAGTTCTCTACCTGAAATTAATCAACTCACAAAAAAGGGTGTATTTTGACTCACACATTTGGAGGATTCAATCCATGATTAATTGGCCCCATTGGGCATGTGGCAAAACATCACCTCATGGGAGGAACCTGCAGCAGAGCAAATTCTGCTTACCTGAGGGCTGAAAAGCAAACTAGAAAGGGAAGAAGTAGCTGGGGTGGGGAGTACCACAAACCTCCCACTAGGCCTCACCTCTTAAGGGTTTAATAAACTCCTGATTCACATCATTCAGGGAACATATCTGTAACACATGAGTGTTTGAGGCACATTCCAGATCCATGGACATTCTTATTCTCCCCAGAGTAAGAAAAGACTTCACAAGAAGAGGTGGGAGTGGAATCTTCCAGAACTAATAAGAGTTCTAGTTCTCTTTTTTTAAGGAAACTCCATACTGGTTTCCATAAGGGCTGTACTACTTACCTTCCCACCAACAGTGCAAAGGCTGCCTTTTCTCTCCATCCTCACTAGCACTTGATATCTTTTGTCTTTTTTATAATAACAAACGTGAGATGGTATTTCCCTGTGGTTTTAGTTTGCATTTCCCTGAATGTTTAATGTGGTTGAGGATTTTCACATATACCAGTGGGCCACGTATATAACTTCTTTTGAGATATATCTGTCTATTCAGGTCTTTTGATCATTTTTTAATTGGGTCATTAGTTTTCTTGCTATTAAATTCCTTATGTTTTCAATGTTGACCTCTCATCAGATATATGGTTTGAAAATGATAATTACAGAAACGAATATTAAGGCAGGGGAAAGACCTTGAGACAAAGCTACAACCAAACCACAGATATTTCTGTATGACTGTGATGCAAGGGACAGGGGAGAGGGAGAGAAAGACCCTGCAGGAGGATCTGAATTTAAACAAAAAGGAGGACGGTTAAGAATAAGACCAGGAAGGGATTTTCAGGCCCTACAAAGACATTTGCTTATTCAGTTTTCTAACTTTTTTGTTTTCCTTATGAGAGTAGTAAAACTAAGTATATGTAAAACTCAAACCATTTGGGATGATCAAAAGGAAACTACCCCACCCCACCCGCTGGTGCTTGCTCTACAGTGGCCAAAGAGTCAGCAGCTCAGCATTTCTGACCTTATCCTTCTATCACCCACCAATTCCAAATAATGTGCATTTACGCCTTTGTCTCACGTAATCAAAATGAAACATGATTTAATGCTGTGTCACTACAACAAACGTAAAATTTAGCACTTTGAGATTTGCTCCATCTACTCTTCCTTATATTCCTGAATGACATTCATTTTGTTGTATTACTGCTCATGTCTATTTTTACAATATGCTGAAGCCTCTCTTTTTTGATCCATCAGCTTTAGATAGTATCTCTAAACTTCCTCCTATATAGGTTGACTTTAAGCCCCATGAGAGCAGTGATCATGTCTTCATTCTCTTTTTGTTAGAAATGTATCACAGTGCCTAGCTTGGAAAAGCAGGTGAGATATATAATTATATTTCCTGTACCTTTTTCTCCACCTCTTACCCCCTTCTACTTGCCAACCTTTTCTCATTCCATTTTTCACATTGCCCTGGGTAGATTATCTATTTTTCTTAAAAGAATTTGAAGACCTTCCATCTCTCTCTAGTATTTTAAATGTCATGAGGATGTGTGTGTTGAAATGATGGTATTTGATTTATTCTGCTTAGCATTCAGTTGTTTTCTTTTTATCTGAATATTTTAATTTTTATCTTTTACTAGCTCTGGGAAGCTAGGGTTTTTGTTATTGTCATATATTTCATTTGGTTTAGGCTTCTTGTTTATTTCTCTAAATTTCTTGGATTATTTCTTTCTTTATTTTCATTGCTCCCCTTTGACAATTATTATTCAGATGTAGTCTCTCCTGTACTGGCATTTTGTGGGCCCTTTTCCTCATATTTTTAATGTCTTTGTATTTTTGTTCTATATTCTGGAACTTCCTTGACTTTTTCTTCTAATTATTTAATTTTTTTAAAAAAAAATTTTACAGACTGCATTTTGATTCATTGTACACAAATGGGATATAACTTTTCATTTCAAGCGTTGTACATGACATAGATTCACACCATTCATGTAATCATACAGGTACATAGGGTAATGATGTCTCATTCCACTATCTTTCCTTCTCCCACCCCCTCCACCCCTCTTTTTCCCTCTACACAATCCAAAGTTCCTCCATTCTTCTCTTATACCAACCTGTACCCCCTGATTCTGTATCATCATCCACTTATCAGGGAAAACATTCAGCCTTTGGTTTTTGGGGATTGGCTTATTTCACTTAGCATGATATCCTCCAACTCCATCCATTTACCTGCAAATGCCATAATTTTATTCTTCTTTATGGCTGAATAATATTCCATTGTATGTATATATACCAAAGTTTCTTTATCCATTCATCTATTAAAGGGCATCTAGGTTGGTTCCACAATCTAGCCATTGTGAATTGAGCTGCTATAAACATTGATGTGGCTGTGTTACTGTAGTATGCTGATTTTAAGTCCATTGGGTATAAACCAAGGAGTGGAATAACTGGGAAAAAAAGTGGGTCCATTCCAAGTTTTCTGAGGATTCTCCATACTGCTTTCCAGAGTGACTGCACCAATTTGCAACTCCACCAGCAATGTACAAGTACAGCCACATGAACACTTATTATTGCTTGTGTTTTTGATAATAGCCATTTTAATTGGAGTTAGATGAAATCTTAGGGTGGTTTTGAATTGCGTATTTTTAATTACGAGAGATGTTGAACAGTTTTTCATATATTTATTTATCACCTGTATATTTTCTTCTGTGAAGTGTCTGCCCAGTTCCTTAGTCCATTTATTGATTGGGTTATTTTTATTTTTGGTGTAAAGTTTTTTAAGTTCTTTATAAATTTTGGAGATTAGTGCTCTATCTGAAGTGAAGTGCATGTGGAAAAGATTTTCTCCCACTCTGCAGGCTCTCTTTTCACATTATTGTTTCCTTTGCTGAGAAAAAGCTTTTTAGTTTGAATCCATCCCATTTATTGATTCTTGCTTTCATTTCTTGCACTCTGGGAGTCTTGTTAAGGAAGTCTGGTCCTAAGCCAACATGCTAAAGTTTTGGGCCTACTTTTTCTTCTATTTGGTGAAGGGTCTCTGGTCTAATTCCTAGGTCCTTGATCCATTTTGAGTTGAGTTTTGTGCAGGGTGAGAGATAGGGGTTTAAATTTCATTTTTTTACATATGGATTTCCAGTTTTCCCAGCACCATTTGTTGAAGAGGCTATCTTTTCTCCATTGTATGTTTTTGTCACCATTGTCTAGTATGAGACACCTGTACTTATGTGGTTTGTCTTTGTGTCTTCTATTCTGTACCATTGGTCTATTAGACAGACCAAAGAAATTAAAGGGATATGAATAGGAAAAGAAGAACTCAAGTTATCACTGTTTGCCGATGACATGATTCTATATTTAGAGGGTCCAAAAGACTCTACCAGAAAACTTCCAGAACTAATAAATGAATTCAGCAAAGTAGCAGAATATAAAATCAACATGCGTAAATCTAATGCATTTCTATTCATAAGTGATGAATCCTCTGAAAGAGAAATTAGGAAAACTATTCAACTCACAATAGCCTCAAAAAAATAAAATAAAATATTTGGGAATCAATCTAACAAAAGAGGTGAAAGTCTACAATGAGAACTACAGAACATTAAAGAAAGAAATTAAAGAAAACCTTAGAAGATGGAGAGATCTCCTGTGTTCTTGGATAAGCAGAATTAATGTTGTCAAAATGGCCATTCTACCAAAGGTGCTACACAGATTCAATGTAATTCTAATTAAAATCCCAATGACATTCCTCACAGAAATAGAGAAAGCAATCATGAAATTCATCTAGAAGAATAAGAGACCCAGAATAGCCAAAACAATTCTGAACAGGAAGAGTGATGAAGGAGGTATCACAATACCGGAACTTAATTTTTTTTATTTCTATGAATTCTTGGGCTTGTCCCTCACTCCTTTTATTTTCTAATAGTGTGATCTTTTTATTACTCTATTTAACATATACATATGACATATATAATATGCATGGGATTTTTTTCGGTGCGTTATGATTATACATAATAGTGGTATTCATGGAAGAAAACCTGGCATGCCTAAGGTCTTTGAGAGACAAAGGATACTTGACTTCTTCTGCCTTCCTTTGGCTACCTACATGCTTAAAATACTTAAAATATAAGCCCTCTGGATGGATCATATCCTCAATTCACAGGCTGAATTTGCCATCTTTCTTGACATAGGCCAGAGGCATTGATGTCCAGCAGGTTTCTTTAGTCATCAACTATGACCTTCCCATCAACAGGGAAAACTCCATCCACAGAATTGGTCAAAGTGGGCATTTGGCCATAAGGGTGTGGCTATTAACATGGTGACAGAAGAAAAGAGGACTCTTGGAGACATCGAGACTTTTCTAGAACATCTCCATTTAAGTGATGCCCCTCAGTGTTGCTGACCTCACCTGACAGGGGCTGTCCTGCTACCTAGTTCCAGTCAGGGTCCAATCCTGGGAGCTATGGAGCAGCTGGAAGGGGGAGGAAAGGGAGCCAAGAGATGGACATCTTGTCATTTTTTCTTTCTTTCTTTCTTTCTTTTCTTTGAATAAATGTCACTTTTTGAGGCAAAAAAAAAAAGTTGTATTCGTTGCGGTATGCTCCATCACACACATAATTAGATCCATTTAATTCCCAACTGCCTTCCCTCTTCCTTCCTACTCCCTCCTCCACCTCTTTCCTCCATTCAACTGGTCTTTTTATTTTCCTGAGATCCCTTTTTTATAATTATTTTTCTCTCTGGCTTGTTTCGCTCAATGTGCAACTTTCCAGTTCCATCTTCTTGCAAATGGCAAAATTTCATTCTTTATGGCTGAATAAAACTCCATTATGTATGTGAGACATTTTCTTTATCCATTCATATGTTGACAAGGATGGTTCCATCACTTGGCTACTTTGAATTCCCTGCTGTAAACGTTGGTATGCGCATATCATTAGAGTATACCGATTTTAGTTCTTTGGGGTAAACACCAAGGAGTGGGAGAGCAGGGTCATATGGTGATTCCATTCCTCCCTCACCTTTTAGGAATCTCCACACTGATTTCCACAGTGGCTGTTCTAATTTACATTCCCACCAACAGTGTGTAAGTTTTGCTTTTTCCCTACATCCTCGCCAGCATTTATTATTACTTGAATTCTTGATGATAGTCATTCTACCTGTCATTGTACCATAATCTCAGTGTAGTTTTGATTTGTATTTTCTGGATTGCTAATATTGTTGGACATATTTTTCATGTATTTGTTGTCCATTTGAACCCCCCACCCCATAGACACACACTCCTTTTTCCTAATAGCCTATTATTGTTTTATAGGTAATATATCACTTAAAATCAAGATTATCTTAAAATCTTTCTCTCTTACAATAACTTGTCTCTATTTTCTTAGAGACCAAATATTTTTCTGTCTTTTTCCCACTGGTGCTTCACTTTCATAGTGTTTGATTTCCTCAACAGGCTGGTGAATTCTTTGTTGTGAATGGTAATTGGCTGATACATGGGCAGGGTGTCACAGGGCTTCCCTGTGACTGAAAAAGAAGATGTAAACTTTGTGTGGCAAGAATGACTTTCAGGTTTCACCTGGACTAGGCAGGTTGGGGGCGGGAGGTGGACTGCTCCCAAACCCTCCCCTCCCCGCAGGCCAACAGAAGTAGGATCGTCCTGAGCAGCACTAATCCCCACCGAGAGGCCTTGCTCTTCCCAGGAGGGTTGTTCTATTTCTGTAGAGGGTCGGCTTCAATGTGGCCAGTGTCACAATTGCACATGTGGCAGTGGAGGAAGAGGGTAAAGAGGATCAAAGGAGCTGCTGGTCGAGACAGTTCTTGGAGACCAAGATCAGTTGTCTGATTTTCGCCCCTTATCCCTCTCCTAAATCAAAGATTCACTGAAATTTAAAAATGGGTTCAGCTTCCATTACAGTTTTGTCTCATATAATCTCTGAGCACTTATATATACTCTGGATCCCTCCTCAATATTTTAACCAGATATGCAAGTTTATTCACTTTTAGTGTCACAAAATTGGTTAAAATGTTTAGTGTGCTTATATTCTTAGTTCATTTCTCTTTACTCATGGGATTACATTACTCTTTGTATTTTTATGCCATCATTTCAGATTTTTGAGAGGGAAGACAGGTAAGCCTATGTGTTTAATCTCTACCTAGACCAACCTCAGAGTAATCCTGTTGGGTAACTCAGATCAATAAGGAATAATAATAAAACATAACTAGATATGTCTCTCTGGTCTAGCATGGAGGGGAAAAAAACCAGAGCACAGAAGTTAAATTTATTTATTTATCAATTTAATATTAGTTGAGACCTATTTAAGGATAGGAAAGAAGGTTGGCATTTTCATATAGGAAATGAAAGAGTTCTTACTCTGTAGAAGTCAAGAAATATTGTAGTGATATCATGTGAGGCTATCAAGGAAGCCTTCTGAAAGAAGTGACATTTGAGAGGCCAGCAAAATAGACTATTGTTACCCTGGAAAAGAAGAGGTGATGTAGGGGGCTGGGGTTGTAGCTCAGTGGTGGAGTGCTTGCCTAGTATGTGTGAGGCACTGAGTTCAATCCTCAGTACCACATAAAGATAAATAAATAAAATAAAGGTATCATGTCCATTTACAACTAAAAATACATTTAAAAAAATAATTAATTAAAAAAGATGTGGTGTAGGTAATGAAAGTGTAGAGGGCTTTATGAAACTTCGGATATCTAACTCTACCTGAGGGCAAATAGGAACAGGCGAAAAGGCTGAGAGCAGAAGCCACGCTCATTGGAATACCAGGCTAAGACTCTAAACACAGTACTGACAGTGATGAAATGACATTGATATATTTCAAGTGGCGAAATAATGTGATCAATCTTCCTGTTTTTGAGTCATTGCCCAAATCATATTTTGGAGAATGAATGAAAGGCAAGGCGAGGTGATATCTGATACTGTTAAGATAACCCAAAGCATAGGTGACACTCACCTGATGTTTCCATTGAAGCAACTAGAGATAATAGATATGTAAAGCACTCATTGGTGTGATGGGAGCAAAGCAGTCCTTCAGGAATGACATCAGTGTGCAACCCGGATCCTATTTAGTTCTCATAACAAATGTGCAAAGTGTTACTAAACCTGTTACAGATGAGGAAACTGAGGCTTAGGAAGTTAAGTGACTCACACAGTTACATGGAAAAGTCTAGAAACATGCAAATTGCTCTGACTCCCACATTAGGGCACTCTGAATTGGCTCCCCACCTGGCTGCCTCTGAACAATTCTCTGGGATCTAGAAATCCACTGAGCAGAGATGCAGGTGAAATTCAAATGGGTGGGTCAAACACCATCATAACCCTCAATTCTGTGATTCCACTGTTCTCCAGAATAGAGGCAAGTCTACAGGCCAGAGCTAATCCAGAGCAAGCAGCAGGAAGGGAGAGAAGTGACATGGCACTGCGGGTTCCTGAGATGATTGCCTTCCATTCCCATTAACTGGCAGCCTCTGCCACATTATGTAGAATAATTAGCTAGGAGTCTCAAAGGGATAGACCATACCCATTCCCCCAGTCTTACCTCTCTGACAGACAGAAGAATGCATATAGAAGAAAGGGCAGAATATTTCTATGGAAATGAATTCCTACTCTGAGCTCCCACAGTAAGTCAACGTTTAATGTTTTTTCCCTCCCATCCTCCAACACCTTGATAATGTCATCGTTTTAGTATGATTTCTGAAGATAAAAAGCTCTGAGGAACTTGTATTAAGAGATTGCCCCAGGGATCAGCAAGCACAAGCTCGTGATATTTACTTAAAATTCTCAATTTGGTGGATATGTCAAGGTCTTTGTAAACAAAACTGACTTTTTCAGGGTTGGCAAATTAGCACCGTGTCCAGAATAATCATTTCCACAAAGGGAATGACATGTCCTTATTTTTCATCCTGTTCATGGGTGACAGGTGCCATTTCAAGTAATTTGCAATACAAATTCTGAAGATTATATGGGAATATGTCCAGGATGTATTTTTCATTAAGTAAAAATTTATTTATACCACACGAATGGTGAAAGAGAAAACAGGATTCATATGCAAGGTTGATAATAAAGAGCTATCTTGTTCTTTGATAGATTTTTTTGTCTCCAAGTGTTTTGTTAAAAAAAAAAGCAACCTGAAAACAAGATGATCACAAAGACACCCAGGAAATTCAGATCAGAAAACTTGCATACAACAAACTGACTTGAGCGGTTCTGTGGCAAAACCTTTTCTTGATTTTGAAAAGAAAAACTGATTTCAAATTTTTAATCTGTTAAATGAGGCTTTGTCCAGCAATTTCACTCCTAGCTTTATAGCCAAAATAATTGAAGACAAGGATTCAAATTATATTTGCACACCAATGCTCATAGCAGCACTAGCCACAATAGCCAAAAGGTTTCCACCACCAATTATCCATCCACAGATGAATGGATAAACAAAATGTGGTGTAATAATAGCACAGCATTCAAACATAGGAAGGAATAAAATTTTGATCTTTACAACAACACCACCCTTGAAAATATGCCAGTGAAAGAAGCCAGACTCCAAGACAAATATTGCATGATTCCATATATATGAGATACCTACAATAGGCAAATTAATACAGTCAGGAAGTATAACAGAGGTTATCAGGGGCTGGGAAATTATTGTTTAAGGGGTTCAGAGTTTTTGTTAGGGATTAGGAAAACTTTGGGATATGGGTGGAGGTGACAGTTATACAACTTTGTGAATGTGTTCAATAGCACTAAAGTATATACTTACAAAGGGTTAAAACGATAAATACTATATTATGTATATTTTGACACAATATTTTCTTAAAAAGAGGTCTGTTCCATCTTACACTGAAAATATTTAGAGTCTATATAATGTGGTAGCAGTTTCTCCAGGACTAGAAATTACAATAAAATGAGACATTACAGGAAAAAATTTCAATTTTTTTTTGATTAGCGGACTCTTGAGGAGTTCTTCTAGAAGCCATGGAACCTCTCTCTGGAGAAGGAAGTAGGAGGAGAGAACTCAGACATACCATTGTGCATTGTGATAAATTGGGAGGCAGAAGTTATAGCACCCTGAAGCCACCTCACTGACCTCTGGTTTAGAAAGCAGTCAGGTGGGGGGAACTCAGCAAGACCACGGCCCGCTGTGGAGGATCTGAGATGGCTGCAGCAAAGGAAGAAGACTCTCACTGGCATGTTATCTCCAACTCCAGCTAAAGGTCTAGAGGAACACTAAAACCACAGATGGGATAATAGAACAGAAGGACAACCATGCTTGGTTCAAAAGCTCAGGAACCCATGGCTGAGATTTCACGCAGCTGCCCCAGCTGAGTGCCTTTCTCACAGCCCAAGATGGCAAATGGTGAATGGTAATAAAGTTGGCACAAAAGATAAAGTATTAAACACTGTGACTTCATATCATTACCATACCGTCTTGTTAATTAGCTATTGCATTCATCTTTGGGACTATTTTTGAGACCTGCCTGCACACAGCTGTCTTTTTAAGGAAAACTTAATAACAACCTTTCTGAGTGAAAAGAGGTTTTTGTATCCGGTTGTAATTTGAAAAGGAACAACTAAAATTATGTATTTTGGAGTAACGTAGGAAATAAACACCCTTTATTACTGGTTACAAGTTCTATTTTTATATTGCCGGTTAATGCTTACTACTCTCTGTGCAATTTTTAAGATTGTCAGCATTTTAATACATTTAGTAGAAATTGATACTTTACAACCTTGGGAGAGAGGTGTAACAAATTTGAAACATTTTAAATAGTAATTTCCTTTTTTCTAATTTCCAATTTACTAAATATTGAGCTCATAGGTTGGTTCATTCTTAGCAAATCAAACAACAAAAACATTTCTGTTGCATCTCTATTAAAGGTACAAATCAGAGCTCAGAGATGACAAAATAGAATAATGAATAAACATGTGAACAATATATTTAAACTTTTAGAATAAGCAATGGATCCCTTTGAGATTTTTATGAATATATAATATCACAAAGTCAAATGACATATGCAATTAAGTCTAGTCTGGCAGCAGAACATGACCATCCCAAATCTAAATATAATACTGTGTTTTATTTTAAGTTCATGTTCATCCTACCATATAATTCAACAAATTCAGCCTGACAGAGTTTTCTGTAACAACATCTGTCCCCTGAGGCACAGCATCCCATTTTCATTGCCCTGCAATCTCATTGTCCTTTATATGTATTTAATACTTTCCCTCCTGCATTAAGAAAAGTGCCATAGGACAGATGGGTGAAGAACATTTTTAAAGCTTTCCAGCACATTCGGTTTATAATATAGTCAGTGTATAGCCAATCAAGACTTGTTATATTTGCACATGGTTAAGATTAACACTTTGAACTGCAAAGATAACTAGAAATTAATGTGATTAGCTAAATATACATTTAATCTTTCACACATTTATGTTCTTGTGTATGTTATGAGTGTATGATGATCTATAAGTATTCCCCAGAAGATTTTTCATTAAATCAACCTCTCCATAACTTTATAAATGGTTCAGTTGAGCACAGTGGCAAAGCCAACGTTAAGATGCAAGATGATGTCACATGCAAAGTTAAGATTTTTATAGTTTTTATTTTGATGTAATGTTTTTATTTTTGTTGGTCTTTCACATCTATTCTGAGTAACATGGCATCTTCATTTACAGTGGAGATACAAATTTTCCTTTTTGGTTCATTTATTAAAATCAAGAATGGACTTGTGCTAATAAAACTATTAAGTAAATAGGACTGCAAGCACATTGGTACAACCAAAATTGGGACCATTGGGCAGATTAATATATACTGTATGAACATAAGAAAGCAATAATCAACAGTACCTGAAAAGATAAGCTAAGAATTCCCAAGAGGGAAAGGAAAAAGAAAAGTCATTCCAGACAAAGGGGTACCATGCACAAGGACTCTAACATGAGCGGCATACCTGGTGTATGTGAACACTGCTGGGTTATTATGACTGGAGAATAGGATGGTAGGGGTGATTGACAGACCATGAGTTAGAGAGCCAGCAAGGTACCATATCACAAAAGACTTTTGCCATGCTAAAATTTATATAGACAACAGAAGTTAAGGAAGTTCTGTAAGCAGAATGTAATAGGGCCACTTTGTGTTATGAAAAGAGCTCTTGTACAATTTGAGGAGTCATAAGGAGATTACTCAAGAAAAAGTAGTTGTAGAGACATGAAGGAAAAGACTAGGAGGTGGAATTACATAAAAAATAAAAGATTAAATCATGCAACATGAAATAAGCCAATCCAAAAAAAGCAAAGGCCGATGTTTTCCCTGATAAGTAGATTACATACAGGGAAATGAGAGGGTGAGGGTGAGGGTATGAAAGATGGTTAAATGAGACAGACATCATTACCCTATGTACATGTATGATTAACAAGAATGGTATGAATATATATCATGCACAACCACAGAAATGAAAATTTGTACCCCATTTGTGTACAATGAATCAAAATGAAGTCTAACAATTAAAAAACAAAAGATTAAATAAAGCATCATTAAAAGGGAAGTGGTAGAATAAAAGGAAAAAATAGACATATACATTACAACTCAATACATAAAGAGCTCCTCCAATTCAACAGAAATGGCTAAATTTTATTATTTTTGTGAAAATTCATGAGAATGTTAGGTTTTAGGTCCTTAGGCCACAGTAGCTCCATTTTGAAAATCAGCACCTACCTACCCAAGCATGATAAGACCTTCCCAGTATGCCTAACCCAAAGAGTCCCTAACTACCAAAACCACAGCAAAGATGTCAAATAACAATCACTGGGCCAGACAGGTTATTTTTTAACTATTCCATTGTACATGACTATATAGTTAAGAAGTATTTTTCCAGCAGGCTGCTGTGCCTTGCAGAAAGGCAGCCTGGCAGACTTTCTCTGTCAATAAACCTTTGCTTGAACTCAGAGCTGTGTCTCTCTTGGATATTTGTACCAGCTATATTCTAGTGCCAGAATCCAGGAGGGGGTCCATGGTCATTGCCTGCTGGCTCTCCCTTTATGGGGATGTGAGCCCCCTTGACCTTGCCCCTTCCTCCTGGCCAGTATCCACCATAGGGCGTTTCTACCTCTTGCCATTGGTGACCTCCTCAGCCATCCCAGAATTGGATTCTCGACTGCCTTCCCTCTACTGGTGGTGAGTTCTCAGAGCTTTTCTACAGTGCCCCTAAGCTCGCTCTCACTCTCTCTCTCTCTCTCTCTCTCTCTCTCTCTCTCTCTCAAACTCTCTCTCAGTAAATCCCAGTGCTGGGTCAGGGTGCCCCTCAGCTTCAGCTGCAGACCTGTCAGGGACGGTGACAACCCTAACTGACAGTCTGCTCCTATGTGGGAAATCAAAGAGGTTGTGGGGATGTCCCTCTCTCTCCTGTTTCCCTTCTCCATGCTCCTGAGAACTCTTAGCCACGGGCTCTGCCCAACCTAAAATTCTCTGTGACCCGTCCCCTTGGCTATCTCCTTAAAAACCTTTGGCCTCTTCATTTGACTCTAGATCTCAAACCTCATAAGCTCATTTTCCATTGCAACACAATCTGGCCCCAATATATGTTAGATAATGACTCCTCTTGGCCAGAGAATGCAACTTTCAATCCCACCATGATACAGGATTTATATAAATTCTGTCACCACAGTGGCAAGCAGGTAGAGATCCCTATGTTCAAGTCTTCTCTTCTGTTCACTCTGGCCCCTCTTTGTGTCAATCTTGCTCCCCTGCACAGGTCCCTGCTTGCTTTCCCTTAACCCTTTCACCTCCCAATTCTAATGACTTTCCCTCTTTCGACCCACAAGATCACTTCAGTTCTTTGACCTCCACCCTACGCTTCTTCGTCCGCTCACCCAGTCACACCTTCATCACCTCACTCGGACACCCCTTCACTAAATAGGGACCAGTCTTACCTGTCCAGTCCAGTCTTTACCCTGCCTTCCCCTTCTCTTGATCTCAACACCACATCTCCCACTCTCACCTCTCCTTCTCCTTCTTTCTCTCCTCCTGATACCTGCTCTTGCGGGCCCCACCCAGTTGCACCATCAGGTAGCTGTAGTCAAAAGCATTGTGGGTGTTCATGTTCCCTTCTCACTCACTGACCTCTCCCAGGTTGAGAAACATTTAGGTTCCTATTCTCCTCATCCTGATTCCTATACTAAAGAATTCCAATACCTTACCCAGTCCTAAATCTGACTTAGCATGATATCTATATCTTTCTCTCTTCTACCTTCCTCTCAGAGGAGAGACACAGGATTTGGGCTGCACCCAAGCACATACAGATGAGACACTTAGAACCTAATGAGAATTCAGCCCAATTTCTATCCAGGCTTACAGAGGCTCTTCACCACCATAATAAAATAGATCCACAATCCCCAGATGGCACTATCATCCTAATGACCCATTTTATCTCCCAGTCTACCCTGGACATTCCGAAAAAAACTTTAGAGGTTAGAGGAAGGTCCCCAAATGTCCCAATCAACCATTCTTAATGCTGCCTTTAAGGTTTGTAATTATAGAGAACAACAACCAAAAACGATAAAAAAGAACTGTAGCCAAATTTCAACTTTGGGTACAGGCCCTCCAAGGTCAACCCAAGGGTACAGCTTTCAACAAAGGACCCTTCAGGACACCTCCTGGGCCTTGTTTCAAGTGTAAACAAAAAGGACACTGGGCCCATTCCTTCCCCAATCCCAACCACCACACTTGCCCTAAATGCAAAAGGGACAGACACTGAGAAGTTAAATTGTCCCTCCACCCAGCAAGGTAAGGGGCCAAACCTACCTAACTAACCTATAGGTCTGACTTCTGAGAATTGAAGATACCCAGGACTCTCTGCCCAGATGACCATTACCCACCGGAAGCCCAGGGTAACTGCCACTGTTGAAGGTAGACCACTCTCTTTCAAAAGTTGATACAGGATCAACTTTTTCAGCTTTGCCCAAATTTGAGGGACCAACTCAGCCTTCCAAAACCTCTAAAGTTAGGGTAATAACTTCCAACCCATCTATAACAAATTCTCTACTATGCAGCACTAACAGGACTCCTTTTATCCATTCTTTTTTATTATAACTCATTACCACACTCCCTTAATGGAAAGAGACCTCTTCTCAAAATTTCAAGTCTCCCATGCGCTTCATTTCCCTTACATAATGAGTCCCAATATGGAACAACCCACCCCCACAGCCACAGATCTCTCTCTCTTCTCTTCTTGCCAATCCCCTGTTTTTTCTTCCACACACACCACACCCAATGGATCTTATTTAGTCCAGGACCTCCACATCAATATGGCAGTCCTTCCAATTAATCCAGTAGTTCCCAACCCATACACTATTTTCTCTCATCCCTAACAACACCTCTTACTTTATAGATCTGAAAGATGCCTTTTTCTCTATCCCCATATATCCTGACTCACAAGATATCTTTGGCTTTACATGGACTGACCTGGATACTCATCTTTCCCAACAGCTCACCTGGACAGTCTTCCCCCAGGAATTTTAGACAGTCCCCATTTATTTGGCCAAGCACTCACTAAAGATCTCTCTTCTTTCTCTGTTACCTACTCTTCTCCATGTGTGGATGGTCTCCTCCTCTGCAGTCCCACCTCAATTTCAGCCATGGATGTCATTCCTCCACCTCCAAGGCACCCTCTCCAACTTCTTTCCAGAAGAAATCTCTTATTTTTCTTCCTCACTCCGATTCTCCTTTTATCTCCTACGCATTCCCAAATGTTAGGCTATTGGCAATTCCAGGTTCACAAAACCTGAGCACACCAACTCTTCTTAACTCCATCTGTTGGGATGGCACTCCTAACACTCCTATTGTTCTCCAGTTTGATGCCTGCTTAATCACCATGCCACAAAATTTCATCAAAGGGTGCTCCCTCGATTGGGAACAAGAATGTGCGTCTCAACACAAGTACATGTGCTTCAAACACAAACAAATGCCAGCTTGCAAAGGTCGCCCTTGTGAGGTTTATTGTCCCTATTGGTCTTGCCATCATATTCACACAGCTAACCCAGGAAGTTACTTTCTCAAACTCCATCCCCCCGAACTAAAAGAGTAACCAATGTAACCCTGTACAATATACCATCCCTGGCCCTCAAACCTCGCTTTGAGACTCTGTTAAGGCTGGGGTCCATATAGATGGATGGGGTAGAGATTCAACAAGAATAATCAAAATTATTAAGGCCCACATCCAACTGGTTGACAAGCCAATACACAAAGTAGCTCAAACCATCACAAACACCACTAAATCCACACCTAGACTCCCTCTGCTCACATTTCACAACACAGCCTTACAACTCCTCAACAATTCTAACCCACCCTATACTTCTGACTGCTGACTCTGCATCCCTCTTACCCATGACTCATTGATAGAAAACCCTGTCCCTTATCCATGAACTGCCAATTTAACTTCTCTCTTCACCACTTCCTCCTGTAATTTCTTGGGGCCACTTTATTCCAATGTCTCTTACTTTGTTGCACCCTCCCCCACCATGCTACCTAATGGTTCCCCATGCAACACAACTTACAATGTCACCCAGCCACTCCAGAGCCAACCTGGCATTTTCTTCCTCTTTGAAAGCCTCCCACCTTCTGCCTCCCTGTCCTCCTCACACATGATATAACCATATACTCTGAGGGGGAGGTTGAATTGGCCCTTTCCTCCCGCTCCTGGACTCCAGCTCAATGTCCCAGACATAAAAGAGCAACTCTTGCTCCAGTTCTCATTGGATCAGGCATATTGGCACCAGCTGGCATGGGGGTGGCAGGAATAGGTACAGCCACCCATCTTTACTTTAAACTCTCCCAACAACCGAATGAGGACTTTGAGCAGGTGGCAGATTCCCTATCGCCTCTTCAAATCCAAGTCACCTCCTTAGCCAATGTAGTTCATTGACTTACTAATGACAGAAAAGGGAGGCACTTGTGTCTTTTTAGGAGAAGAATGCTGTGTCTTTTTAGGAGAAGAATGCTGTTATTTCCACCAACAAATCCAGAATTGTCCAAGGAAAAATAGCTAAACTCTGGGAGAATATGGAGAAACACCACTGGGAACAGCAGCAGTCACCTCCCTGGAACCTTTTGGACCAGACTCTCCCCTGGCTGTTCCTATTGATGGGCCCTCTCCTTACACTCATTATACTGCTCTTAATAGGACCTTGCCTGGTAAATTGCCCGCAAACTTTTTTACAAGATCAAGTAAAAGCACTCACTAATCAGACCGTAAGGCTGCTCTTTATGAACCAATATATCCCCCTCAGTGAAGTTTAGGCCTAAATACTTCTTCACCCCATTCAGCTCGAAGAAGCCAGAATGAAGGACTCCCCTTATCATTATAAGACAAAAGTCCAGAATGTTAGGTCCTTAGGCCAAAGTAACTCCATTTTGAAAATGAGCACCTGCCCACTCAGGCATGACCTTCCTGGTAGGCCCACCACAAAAGGGTCCCTAACTACCAAAACCACAGCAAATATGCCAAATAACAGTCACAGGGCCAGACAGATTATTTTTTAACTACTCCATTGTACATGACCATATAGTTAAGTTTTTTCCAGCAGGCTGCTGCGCCTTGCAGAGGGGCAGCCTGACAGACTTTGCTTGAACTCAGAGCTGTGTCTCTCATGGATATTTGCACCAGCTACCCTAACAGGAGGTAATAAAAATGAATGGATAATAAATATATGAAAACATTAGAACTTGTTGAGAATCATGAAAATGTGAGAGAATAGAGTGCAGCCTGTTGCCCATCAGATTATTAAAAACTGATATTTAGGGACAAAGATGGTAGAATAGAGGGAGTGTGCAATTTCCAGCTGCTCCACGTCTCAGGATGCAAACAGCGGGAATACTGCATCCCAATAAGGTGGGTGACAGAGGGAGTTCATGGAATTTCAATTTGAGAATCATAGAGACAGAAATCCAGGTACTTTGAACATAGGACAGGAAAGAATGCCTCAGGAATCCAGCCATCACACTGTGGCGCTGGTCCACCATGGAGGGGAGGGGCAACCCAAGCAAAAGAAAGATAATCTGCAAAGAAAATTTGTCAGGGGAACTCCAAGGACCAGTGGGGCAGTCTGAATTTGAGTGACCCAGAAACAGCACAGTGAGCCAGTGTGTGAGGGGTGCCCTGCACTTGCTTCTCCACACGAGTGGAGATGTCACCTTGGGGCAGCCATGGCAGCTTTCTGCTACAACTTTCTGTGGGATCCCTGGGAGTTCAAAACAAGCACTGGAAGACTGTCCTGCATGATCCTGCTGTGATATCTAGAGTCCTCCTGTCAGGGTGCAGCTGAGGTGGGCACGGAGGGAATTGCCCCCGTGAGGGCAGGATACAGGGCAGGACTTGCTTTCCCTTTGGGTTTGCAAGCTTGCAGGATTACTTGGAGAGAACCCAGAAACTGGACAGACAGACACATGTATTTGTGCTCTGAGTCTGGTCCTGGAAAGACTGCATTTGCAGGCAATGGAATGTGCCAGAAGAGTGGAGAGGTGGTATACTGCCCCAAGAGCACGGTCCAGGCAACCCACAGACATCAGCATCTGCCAGGTAAATAGGGTTGGTGAAGCTACTCTCTCTAGAACTGGGTATCTCACCATAAAGTTCAAAAGGTCTGTTTGTCAGAATTCAAACCCAGCCACCTGAACTTCACATTTAGAACTCTGCATCAGCTCCACCCTGGGAGTGCATCCATTCAATATGCACCGACAAAACTCCAGCTGTCACTACTTGGCATTCTGTCCTAATTTAAACTGGCAAAAAAGGAAGTTGAGAACTATTACAGCCAACATTGGTTCCAGGCCACTCCAGCTGACAGCTTAGTGATCAACTAAAAGACTATGAGTTTAAAAACCTCCAGCCCTTGCTCTCTCTACAGGATGCAAAGCCCAGGAAGAAACAGAAAGAAGGGGTAGGGGTAGGCAGAGGACAGCTGTTCTTGCCCACAGCTTTGACCATCTCAGCAGAGAAGATCCCTTCACTTTTCATTGAGATTTTAAATGTTTTTTCTCCTTTTTTCAAGTGTGAGAATGGATCTGTAGGTTTGTGTGTTTTAACTAGTTGATTGAGAAATAAATAAAACATGCAATAAATATTTATATATTTATTGTGTATAAATACATATAATCAGTATTTATATATAAATCAGTATTTATATATAAATCAGTATTTGTATAAATCAGTATTTGTATTTTTCTCTTTATTTTTATCACTTTTTCTTTTTTTCTCTTTTTATTTTTATTCATTTTTTTTCTTTTCTTAACTGTTATCTTGCTTTGTTTTGCCTTTTAAGGGTTAAGGTATTTTTGTTTATGTGTTTTGTTTATGTGATGTGACTTTTTGTTTTGGCTCCAGTTTTTATTTCTCCTTTTACTCCTTCTCTCTGCTCTTCCCCCTTCAATAGACAAATTTACTTGTTCTCTCTCTATTTATTTTAGTTATTTTTAAATTCTTCTTTATAGTCATTGCCTGCTACCTCTCTCCTGTACCTCTGTTCACTTTTTGAATATTTTAAACTTTCTTTTACCTTCTCTCTCCATTTTTCTTTCCTCTTAGTGAACTGTAATTTTAAAATCTTAAAGAATAATTTAGTTTTTATAATCACTGACCCACCATTCATGTATGTTGTTGCAGTTATGAGTTCTGGGGATGGCATGGTTGACATTACTGTATACTTTAAAGCTAGATTTAATTAATAGTTGTTTATTGTTGTTGCTATCGTTAAGTACTGTACATGAATGGATTAATTTAGCAGCCCAACAGCAGCAAACAGAGAGGCATTGGCAGTTGAAACTAACACTTAGACTACACTGAGCCTACATGTTGAAGCTAAGCAATACCAACAACATAGAACTTACATGTGAAACATCTACACTTCAAAGGACAGTCACACAGAAGAGGAATAGGAATCCATCTCAACAGACGTGCAAATCCAAGACCTCTAAAAACTTGAAGAAACAGGCAAAAAAAGTATTCCCCCAAAAGTTATCGTCCCCCAACAAAGGAACACACAGACATGAAAGGGGATAAAATGACAGAAAAGAACTATAAAAATTGATCATTAAAATGATTAGAAGACTTAAAACACCAATTAAATAATGAACTAAGAGAGTAATTATAGGAAACCCAGGACCATTTCAATGAAGAGATAGAGATTTGGAGAAAAAACAAACCAGAATCCCTAGAAATGAAAGACAACAAATGGAGTACAAAATGCACTTGAAAATATCACCAATGGTCTAGATTATGTAGAAAACAGAGCTTCAGGCCTGAAAAATACAGTATTTGTGCTGGAACACTCAGTAAACAGTAAAAGAAAAAAATAAGGGACCATGATCAGAATGTGCAAGAACTGTGGGACAATATTAAGAGATCAAACTTAAGAGTCATTAGGATAAAAGAGGACATACAAATACAAGCTAATGAAATAATAGCAGAAAACTTTCCAAACATTAGGAATGGAAATGCACATACAGGTCACATACACAATCCCAAACAGACAAGAAAGACAAAAAAGAACCTAAGACATATTGTAACAAAAATGCCTAGCATAGAGAATAAGGATAGAATATTAAAAGCTTCAAGAGGAAAACATCAGATCACAACTAGAGGTAGACAAATACGATGCACTTCAGACTTCTCAACTCTGACTAAAACCCAAGAGTTGTAATTGAAAGCACCCAGAAAACTACTCTGGATGTAGGAACTCACACAAGAGATTTTAATAAGCAGACTAACAGAGTATTTGCCCTTAAGGGCAAGAGAGAGAAAGAGAGCAAATGGCAGGGGAACTACCCTTAAGTAGTGGAAGCCTGAGAGCTAATTGGACCAATGACTGACAAGAAAGTTAACAATCTAGATTATAAAATGGTGTGTGGGGAGGGGCAGGGGAGAAATGGCTGCAGCCTTGTTCCCTTCATTCTCCCATTTTTGCTTTTATTAGAAGATATGGGTGAAGATCCATCTTCTGTGACTGCTTCCTGCTAGACATGGTTATAGAACTGATTCAGGGGAGGGAGATGTCATTGCAGTAGGTGGGGTTAGGGATTGGAAAGTTCCCCTAGGGTGTGCACTTGTAGCCAGGCTTTGATTCATCCTTTATAAAGTCCTGATAGTCCTCTATCTAGCTGGACATATCTATTGGGGGAAAAATTCAATAGTTAAGAAAATGGCAGACAGGGCAAATGGCAGGAGGGGCAAGAATGTAGCCTCATGACTGGGTGTGGTTGTCTGGTGCCTTGGTGTTCTGATCCTCAGTCTCCATAATGGGAAGAAGGGTGGAGGGCTTGATGGCCTTCAGTCTGAGGTGGAGAGGTTCCACTGGGGTGGCTGAGTATTGGTTGGAAGAATCCTGAGGGTTAGAGGCTGGAGAGGAGTTGGTGGATTGAGAGCAGAGCTGAACCTGAGAAATGTGTAGCCATCCCAGTAAACCTCGCACCTTGACAGCCATTGGCATAGCCAGGATCACCATATGGAGTCCCTACCGTTTGGGAGATGGAGGGGCTGTAGCCTCCTGAGGGGAAGAGATAAGAACTTGGTCCCCTATTTGAAGAGGTTGAGTCAGGGGGCCATACAAGGGTCTAGTCAGGGAAGAGTCAATGTAACCCCATAAGAATGCCCGAATGTGGTTTAGGAGAGGAATGAATATATAAGAAGGAAGAGGGGAAGGAAGGGGCAATAACACCAGGGGAAGGATGGAACAACCCTACATCAGCTCAAAAGGGGAAATATTGGCAGGTTTCTTTGGGATCAAATGGAGACACAGAAGAGCAAGGGGCAGTTTAACCCAATCAAGGTGAAATTCTAAAGAAAGTTTGGTTAAGACGTTTTTAAGAGTTTGGTTTATTTGTTCTACTTTAACCAATGACTTTGGGTGAAAGGAAAAATGGAAATGCCAAGGGACTCCAAGAGCCTTGGCAAGTTGTTAGGAAACTTGACAGATGAATTCAGGCCTATTATCTGACTGGAAGGAGGTGGGCACTTCAAAGTGAGGAATAATTTCATGAAGGATGAAGGTAGAGGACAGTTAGTGCCCTTCTGTTGGAAGTGGGGGTGGCTTCAACCCATCCCAAGAAGGTGTTTACCATGACCAAAAGGTATGTAGATTTTCTTACTGTGAGCATGTGAGTGAAGTCAAGTTGCCAGTCTACCACTGGAATGGCACCACAGGCCTGGTGAGTCAGAAAAGTAAGGGGTCTGATGGCTGTAGGATTGATTCATTGGCAAACTCCACACGTGGAGGAGAGTTCTTTCAGAAATAAGATGTCAGGGAGGATAGTTGCAAATGAGTCTTAGCAAACTGTGAGAATAAAGAAAGGTTGGGGTGGAATAGACAGTGGAGGTAGGAAAGTATCTCCCTGTTGGGGGGGACAGTGGAGGTAAGGGATCATGGAGAGGAATAATGGGGGCTGGTTGGATGATAGGGCTGCTCTTCTAGCCTCCTCATCTGCCTTGTTATTCCCTGAAGAGATGAATAATTGATCTGTCTAATGAGCTCAGCAATGTACAAGGCCTATGGTTGCTGGGAGGCAAAGAGTCTCAAGGAGGTTTAGGATATAGCTAGAATTGGTGATGTAGTTCCCTTTTGTGGCAAGAAGGCCCCTCTCTTTCCAAATAGTGGCATGGGAAAGGATAATGTGAAAAGCATATTTGGAGTCAGTGTAGATGGTAAGGGATTCTCCCTTTGCGAGGGTGAATGCGCAAGTGAGGGCAATTAGTTCCGGCTGTTGGTTGGTGGTATTGTTAGTGGTCCTGACTCTACAACCTTTTCCAGGGAGACAATGATATATCCAGCCTGTCGTATCCCTTCATGGAGAAAAGAGCTCCCATCAGTGAACCATATGAAAGTAGAGTTGTGTAAGGCCCCCTCCTGAACACTGGAGGGGCAGGGAAGTAACTCTTCCAGAATCTCAAGGCAGCTATAGGTTGCTGAAGCATGTATGTTGGAAGGCAGGGATAAGAGGGTGGCTGGATTTAAAGGAGGACATGTCCTAAAGGAAATGGAAGTGTCCTCAATAAGAGCAGTTTGCAAAGCTAACACCCAACAGGGCAGTAGAGTTTGCAGACCCTTATAAGTAGGAAGCTCGGACAGATGATGAGGTGAGAGCACTTCAGTGAGAACCCCAAAGGAAAGTTTGTTTTTTTGTTTTTTTTTTTTTTTTTTTTTTTGGTTCCTGGGTTAAGATAAATGCTTCAGCCAATATTCTAAGACATGGTGCCCAACTCTTATAGTGGGATCTAGTCTTTTTGATAGGTATGCCACTAGGTCAAAGGTAGGACTGAACATGTGTCCTAAGACTCCCCCAGAGCAAACCCACTTTTCTCACAAACAAGTAGAATGATCTGGTGATGTCAGGGAAGTGTAGGGCTGGGGCTTGAAGAAAGGTTTTCCTTAGGTCTGGACAGGGGCTTCCACCAGGTTGAGAAGAGGTTCAGTGGGAGTGCCCTTTGAAGCCTCATACAAGGGGGCCACCAGGATGGAAAAAATTGGAATCCAGGATCATAAATATTCTGCTAGCCCTAAAAAGGAAAGGATAACAGCCAGAATGGGAGTGGTATAAGGTGAGTTGGTGGGGCACAGGAAGCCTTTCTGCCTTAAATCCTGGATGACTGACTGAAGCCCTAAGAGGCTCCTTTGGGGAAGGGTATATTGGACCTGGGCTGTTGGGTCCTTCGGGCAAATGAGTACAGGTGAACATGTAGTTACAGAGGGTGTGTGGGTGTCCTAAACCTTGGGGTCAACAGGGAGGGAGGAAGGGGTATGAAGACTCAGGTTGGGTTGTATGTTCCTGCAAAGTCATGAGGAGAGGAATAGCAGAGGAGTCTTGGTAGAGGTGCATGGTGGGTGAGAAGGAAATAGAAGCAGCCAATTTGGTTAGGATAACCTTCCCAGGAGGGAAATGGAACAGGTAGTAATTATCGAAAAGGAATGAATGAATGAAGAAGATTTGTCCGATATGGCAACTTATTGGAGGGGTTTGTAGAGGTTGGTATGATTTTCCCTCTACCCTGACAATAGAGGATTTGGCAGGAGAAGTGGGTCCCCAAAATGTCCATAGCACTGAAAAGATGGCTCCAGTATCTATAAGGAAAGGGAGCTGCCTGCCTGCCACCGTAATGGTCACCCAGGGCTTCTGAGCAGTGATGGTTGTTGGGTGTAGAAATTCCAGGCCCTGACAGTCGTTCATTGCCAATCCCAGGAAGTCACTGGGGGAAGGGGACGAGGGTGGCACTTTTCTGAGCACCAAGGCAATCCACTGCCCAATGTCCTGGTTGATGGCATTTTGAACAAGGACGGAGGGACTGCCGGGGTTAGGACAGGCTTGCGCCCAGTGGCCTTCTTTTCTGCACTTGAAGCATGGGCCTGGAAGTCTTCTAGGAGCTAGAGTACCCCTAGTCTAGCTGGTTGCAAGGCTTTGGCTAGCATTAGGTATTTTAGTTTTTGGGTTTTTTTATTTCCCTTCTATTATACACCCAGAATGCCACTGCGAGAACCTCTGGCTCCGGGGTGAGGGGCCCCTTGTCCAACGGCCTCAATTTAGCCTTTAAGTCTGGGTAGCTTTGGGAAAAATAAGTCATGAGTAGCTCTTGTCCCTCCAGAGTTTCAGGGTCCTGGTTAGTGTATTTGAGCATGACCTCTGTGAGGCAACTCAGAAAGG
This sequence comes from Glaucomys volans, assembly GCA_020662805.1. NCBI lineage: Eukaryota > Metazoa > Chordata > Mammalia > Rodentia > Sciuridae > Glaucomys > Glaucomys volans. The sequence continues at coordinate 487,210 of JAJEJO010004176.1, forward strand.
CAGATGGGTTTTCAGTTTTGTCCTGTATTATTTCCTGAAATTTATCATAATTAATGGGTTTAATGGCAGTCTTTCAGAGGTTTGCAAGGAGGCAAGTTTGGAACTTGCCCTGCCGCAGACGCCCGATCCCTGTGTTATAGTCCCATTGGGGTTGCCTATCTGGCACTGCTTCAGCCCCAATGGGGTGGGTCAGGGTTGATTGGTGAACCTCATCTGCTTAATTGCACACCTGTTCCCAGACTCTCCAGTGCTCCTCAGGGGTCAAGGTGTTGGACATGATAATGAAGTCTGAGGAGTTGGAAGGGAAGGAGCCTAGCTGCTTCTCTATTTGGGAAAGACCAGAGAGTGAGAAAGGAACATGGACTCTGATCACTCCCTCCACACCCTCCCATAGTGGGGCTAGAACATGTGCATGGGACCATGTGATGGGAGGACTGGGTAGGCTGGGTGGGGGCAGGGGCAGAAGCAGAAATAGAACAGGGCAAAGAAATGAAAGAGCAGGCGCTGGAAAGGCCTCTGCCACAAGAGACCAGTATGGGGGTGGTTCCTTAGCCAGGTCAAAGTCAGAGAAGGAGGAGGGATTGGGAGGGGGAGAAGAAACCAAAAGGAGGTATTCAGGTTTGCAGGAAAAGCAATGATCAGGTTTAGTGTGCAAGAAAGAGAAAGCTTGAAGATAAAGAATTTCTTTCCACTTGTCTGCTCACTCAAAAACGTATACAAGTCCCGTAAAACATTAGTATCCAAAGTGCCATTAATTGGCCATCTAGATTGATTATCCAAAGAATACTGTGACCAAATATCATTACACAAGTGAATAAGTTTTGGTGGCTCTAGGTCAGGGATCAGGTGAAGGGGTTTAAAATTTTCTAGTAGACATCCCAAGGGTGAATCTGCCAGAATGGAAGACCTAGATCCCACGGTGGAGACTGATAAACAGCCGAGTCATTGTCCAAGGCATCCTGAGGTCACAGACTAGTTGGCTGGAGATGAGGAGGCAGCACAATGATGGGAGTCATCACCCCTGTCAGTGTGTGCTGGGCAAAAACCGAGAGGGTTGAGGACCTGGCACCAGGATTTTCGAGAGGAAAAGTGAAGAGGAGCCTCAACCCAGAGAGGGAATCTCCACCATAAAGATCAGGGACTCACCCATTACATAAAATCAACTAAGGGGGTCAGCTGTAACTGTAAATGTTGTGGCTGGGGGAACCCCCACTCCTCAACCACCTGGAGGGCACCAGATGATCAACAGTCTCATCTCAGATCAGCAGAGGAGTGTTTAAGTCCACCTAAGGGAAAACTCACCAATCTGAAGGCCGGTGGTTGATGTGGAACTGAACATCTGGGAAAATGGAAGGTGAGACCAGCGATTAGGGGTCTGGGGCATCAGATGGTATTCCACCTACCTAAATGGTGGTAGAAGAGTTCATCTGAGCCACAGCACCAATGAAAGCACTCAGAAAACCACTCTGGATGCGGGAACTCACACAAGAGATTTTAATAAGCAGACAATCAGAGTGTCTGCCCTTACGGGTGTGAGAGAGAGAGAGAAAGCAAATGGCAGGGGAACTACCCTTAAGCAATGGGCTAATTGAACCAATGACTGACAAGAAAGTTAACAATAGATTGTAAAATGGTGTGTGGAGAGCGGGCCAAATCAGGGGAGAAATGGCTGCAGCCTTGTTCTCTTCAAGGGGATAATTCAAGCTCTGAAAGAAAACAATTGCTAGCAAAGTTCACTGTAGCAAAGCTATCATGCAGAATAAAAGAAGAAATAAAAATTTTCCATGATAAGAATAAACTAAAAGAATTCATGCACTACAGAACACTTTTAAGGAAACACTACACCAAGAAAAACTCAAAAACAAACCCAAGAACTCACAAATGGGTGAAGCTCTTCAGAAGCGCAATTAAGCAAATGAAAATTAAGAAGCAAATGAAATCTATGAAACACTCCAAAATGACTGGAAATAATGAACATCTCTTCAATAATAACTGAATGCTTTAATTTTCCAATTAAAAGACACATAGGAGTAGAATGGATTAAAAAACAAGATCCAACCATATGCTGTTTGAAAGTGATTTATCTTACAAAGATATCTACAGACTGAAACCAAAAGGATGAAAAAAGATAATCCATGCAAATGAAGTCTGAAACAGAGAGGAGTAGCTATTTTACTATTGAAAAGTTTCAAGCAAAAAATAATAGTAAGAGACAAGGATGGCCAATACATACTGTTAAATGAAGAACCCATCAAGAAGATATAATAGGGCTGGTTATGTAGCTCAGTTGATAGAGTGGTTGTCTCACATGCACAAGGCCCTGGGTTCAATCCCCAGCACCAAAAAAAAAAAAAAAATACAATGATAACAAATATTTATGCCTCAAAGTTAGTACACTTAATAACATAAAACAAACACTTCTTGATTTAAATCCAAAATAGACTCCAATACAATAATACTTGGTGATTTTGACATAGACCTTTCAACAAGAGACAGCTCATCCAGACATAAAATTAACAAAGATACATTTGACCTAAAAAAATACTATAAATTTGATGGACTTAGCAGACACCTATAAAATATTTTACCACAAAACAGCTGAATACACTTTCTTCTCAGCAGTTTGTGGATCCTTTCCCAATATAGACCATATTTTAGGACACAAAGCACGTATTAGCAAATCAAAAAATCAATATTATCATGTGCATCTGATCAGATCATAATGGATTACAATGAGAAATCAACAGCAACAAAAAACGTCAAGAAATGAGAGGACAAATAAAAAAAAATTCCTAGAGTCAAACAAGAAGAGCAATACAACATATCAAAATCTCTGGGACACAATTAAAACAATATTAACATGAAAGTTTTGTAGAATTAAATGTTCACATTTTTAAAAAGAAAGCCAGAAATATCCCAAATAACCTACCATGTAATGCTACATCTCCCTAGAGAAGCAGGAAGAAAGTAATCCCCAAACCAGTAGAAGACAGGAAATCATTAAGATCAGAACTGGAATTAGTAGGAGAATCAAACAAAAAAATACAAAGGATAAATGCAACAAAGAGTTGGTTCTTTGAAAAGATACACAAGATTGATTTAAAAAAAAAAAAAAAACCTACCCAAACCAATTAAAAGAATGAGAGAAAAGACCCAAATTAACAAAATAAGAGATTTTTAAAAATATCACCACAGACATTTATCAAATTCAGAGGATCATTAGGGATGATTTTAAAAACTTATATTCCAATAAAGTGGAAAATTTAGATGATATTGACAAATTTCTAGACAAATCAATTGACAAAACAAGCCAAGAAGATATAGAAAACAAACAGGCCAAAGACTGACAAGAAAGTTATCAATTTAGATTGTTAAACATAAACAGACACTATCAAGCAATGAGATTTAAGCAGTAATATATAGCTTTTCAAAACAAGAAAAGTCAAGGACCAGATAAATTCTCAGCTGAGTTCTACCAGACCTTTAAGAAAGAAATAATACCAAATCTCCTCAAATTATTCCATGAACTGGAAAGGAAGATATTTTAGTCATCTTCACATCACTGTGTCCAAAATGCCTGACAAGAACAATTTAGGGGAGGAAAAGTTTATTTTGGCTCATGGTTTCAGAGGTTCAGTCCACAATAGGCCAACTCTGTAGCTCTGAACCCAAGGTGAGGCATAATGTCTTGGCAGAGAAGAGGGAGGAAGCTCAGAACATGGAAACTAGGAAGCCAAAAGAATTCTGCTTACCAGGAACAAAATATAAAGCCCAAAGTTATGCCCCTGTGACAATCTTCCCCTAACCACACCCCACCTGCCTACAGTTACCACACAGTTAATTCATATCAAATTAATCCACTGATTAACTTACAATTCTCATAATCTAATCTTTTCACCCCTGTATATTCTTGCATTGTCTCACACATGAACTTTTGGGAGATACCTCATATCTAAACAATAAGAGGAAGGAACACTTCCAAACTCATTCTTTGAAGCCACTATCATCCTAATACCAAAACTAGATAAAGACATGTCAAGAAAAAGATCAACTGGTGAATATCCCTTATGAACACAGATGCAAAAATTCTTAGAATATTAGCAAACTACATTCAAAAACAGATAAAGAAGTGTTTGTACATCATGATCAAGTTAGATTCACTTAAGGGATGCAAGGTTGAATCAATATATGTAAATCGACAAATATAATTCATCACATAAATATAATAAAGGACAAAAATCACATGATCTTCTCAACAGATGCATAAAAAGTCTTTAACAACATTCAACATTCATTCATATTAAAACACTGGAGAAGCTAGGAGTAAAAGCAACTTACCTCAGCATCATAAAGGCTACATATGACACCCAAAGCCAACATGCTTCTGAATGGAGAAAAACTAAAAGCATTTACTCTAAAATCAAGAATAAGACAGGGATGTTCACTGTCACCACTGCTATTCAATATAGAGAAGGAAATTCAACAGATACAAATAGGAAAAGAAGAAGTCAAACTATCTGCTGATGATATGATTCTATAACTACAGGACTGAAAAATCTCTAGCAGAAGACTTCTAGAGCTGATAAACAAATTCAGCAAAGTTAGCAGGATACAAAATCAACATATGCAAATCAATAGTTTTCTTATACTCCAATAATAAATCTACAAAAATGTGATCAAGAAAACTATTCCATTCACAAAAGCCTCAACAACAACAACAACAAAATACTTAGGAATAAATCTAAGGAAGGCAAAGACCTCTACAAAGAGAAGTATAAAATACTGAAGAAAAAAAATAGAAGATGACCTTAGAACATAAAAAGACCTACCATGTTTGTGGATAGGTGGAATTAATATTGACCAAAAATGGTCACATGGCCAAATGTAATCAACAGATTCAATGCAATCCCCATCAAAATAACAATGACATTCTTCACCAAACTAATATTTATAAACAGTCCTAAAATATATATGGAAGAATAAGACACCTAGAATAGCCAAAACAATCCTGATCAACAAAAGGACAGCTGAAGGCAACACAATGCCTGATATTAAATTATATTACAGAGATATATTAAAAAAAAACTAGCATGATATTGACATAAAAATAGACATGAAGACAAATGGAATAGAGGATACAGAGACAAATCAACAGTCATCTGATTCTTGACAAAGGCACCAAAAACATACATTGGAAGCATACAGATACTGTGTGGTATATATACACAATGGAGTTTTGCACAGTCATAAGGAAGAATGAAATTATGTTTTTTGATGATAAATAGATGGAACTGGAGAACATCACATTAAGTGAAATAAGCCAGACTCAGAAATTCAAAGATCAACTGTTTTCTCTCATATATAGTAGCTAGAGAAAAAAAATGAATAAAGAAAAGGGATCTCTCAGGAAAGGGAGATCAGTAGAGTAGAATTCTGGAAATAAAGAGGAGGGAAGAATGAAGGAAAAAGTGAAGAACTGAGCAATGAAATTGACCAAATTATATATACACATATATGAATATATCACAATATATTACAACTTTATATGTAACTATAATGTACCAATTAAAAATAAGTAAATACAAGAAAGACCAATGGAGTATAGAAAGGGGAACAGAATGAGGGAGGAGGGGAGGAAAGGGGATTAAAATGGAGAAAACTATGTTATATGCATTTATGAATGTCAAAATGGACCCCACCATTATATATAATTATACTATACTAAAATATAAACAAATTTTAAAAACTGATGATATTTATAGTTGTCCAAAGTATGCATAAAGGGACTTTCACATAATATTAGTACAAGTATAAATTGATCAAAAAACATAGCATCAGGATGTACTGTCTTCATTTGTCTTTAAAGTTGAACTCATTTACAATTTTTGAAAATTATATTCATAAAAGTTATGTAAGAAGAAGGAAAAGTATGTTAATATGTTCAGTGTTTAACCTCCCTAACCATTCACTTGCCTTCTCCATAAAACAATAAAAAAATTCTCTAGGGCTGGGGTTGCAAGTGATAGAGCACTTGCCTAGCATGTGTGAGGCACTGGGTTCAATCCTCAGCACCACATAAAAATAAATAAATTAAATAAAGATATTGTGCCCATAAACAACTAAAAAATATTTTTAAAAAAGAAATTCACTACCTGAACTAATGTAGGAGAAGCAATCATGGAAAATGGAGGAAGAACCTGAATTGCATTTAGGAGACAAAACTTATAGAATTTAGTGACCTAGAATATGGGATGTGACAAAAGGGAAGAATCAATCCATTGTGACTTCATTTTTGGAAGTTGCGTAGTGTCACTCCCTCTGAAAGGAACACAAAACAAGGCATGCATCAAATGGAAAAAATTTAGCTTATCCTGGGACTTGATGGATTAACCAAAGATATACCTAAATGAGAATATCTAATTAGGTGTTGAATATTTGTCTTGATATTAGGAGAGATATTGGGAAGGTAACAAAAATTTTTAAATCATTGGGAGAGATGAAAATTATGAATTTGGTAAAATTGCTAAGAAGTGTGTAGCATGAAAAGAAAGAAAACCCAAGGTAAAGCTTTGGGAACATCAGTATGTAAGAAGGGCAGAAAACACCAGAGAAGTGTCTAAGGGTTTCCTTCAGGGACTCACAGCTGGCTTAGACAAAGAGGGTATGTCCTTCCCTTGGCCAGCCTGTCCAGATACCCAGTCCTTGGCTTTCTCACACTGGTGACCAGGTGGCAATCTCAGTCTACGCTTATAAGTCTGCCATCACTATCGGGAAAAGAGATGTGAGTGCAGGTGAGCCAAAACAACATCTTTTTTGTGATGGTGAATGCATCCTTATTTCTAGAAGAGTGAGTGAGCACCATTCATAAGAAAAAGTCTTAGTGACCATATGGGTTCTTAGCCCAGGGACACTTTCTCCCTGATTCATATGAGAAAAAGCTGGCAGGAGAAGAGTCACTGCTCTTCTCATGTATTATTGAGGCATCTATGCTGTTTTGCATGCACACAAAAAATAATCATATTAGTCCAATTGGATTAGCTCAATGCATATCATTTGTAAACCCCCTGGGAAAAATGGGGAATACTTGCCTTTGTTTTCAGAAAATCTGATTGAAGCAGATCATACATATGTTTACAAAGGATAAAGAACCAGATTAATTTAAATAGGTGAAGCTACAGGAAGTGTTAGTCACAGGCATTATTCCTTAACAAAAGTCACCTGAAAAAAATCAGAATAAAAAATTGTTAATGGATATTTGAAATTCTTTAAAATATACCCTGTTTACAATCCTTACATAATAAATCCAAAGATAAATTTATTTACAGAATCAAATCCTATTATATTATTCTTTGATATTAAATCCCAGGGTAAATTTAGTTGTAAAATCAAACTCTAGTATGAGAAAACAAATATTAAGCATGTTGAAAATTAAGTGTAAATTTGGTATAAAAATGAAATGGTGTAAGCAACAGAAATGAAATAAAATATTCTGACCATCCTTTATTTATCCTTTTTTTCTATTAATAAAAATTAAGATCACATTTGTTTGAATTCTGAATTTACCTTTTGCTGTTAAGTTGACACCTAAAAATAAAAATGTTAGCATTGTTAACTGTGTTTATAAACAGGTAATCTAGTTCCTTTTAATGAAGTCTAGTAAGGTTGGAATTATGAACTCTTCATTTGCTGAGTCATTGGAAGAGCCCTGAAATCATTGATTATACATGGATATTTGTTATTTTATTTTAACTGATCTTTTATTTTAACTGCACTTGATGCATGTTACAAATCTTCCTGAAAATAAAGGTATTATTTATGCATTTTTTTCCTCAGAACAGAGATATAGAATATTTTCAACCCTACTAAATCAAAAAATGCAATATTGCTAAATCTCAAGCAGGGAAGACAATGGATTTTCATCCATGCTGGATGACATTTAAAATCCTGGGTCCCCTATGCCTTCTAAATAAATGTGGCTCACAACATGAAAGAAGGGAATCGGAAAGAAATAAAGACTAAGGAAAAAAATTGAGGCAGGATGACAGGCTCATTAAAATGTGCAGAAAGCATCTCCAACTCCCTCGAGAAAGCTGTTATCATGAAATAATCACATTGATGAACATGGAAAGAGTGGACTCCGGCAGGGGCCTTATATTGCACCCAAGAAGTTGGTGATTATATCCTGGAAATGTGACCCGGTGAAAGGCTGGCTTCTTTGTTGCTTAATAGAGTTCACAGAAAATGCTTGTCTCCAAAATGAGATTTCTCCCCTATTCACTGTGCAGCATGGGAGTCTTGACAAGATGAGCAGGGGGCCATTTCTCCTAATCAAGGGGGGATGTGAACCCCTGGGGGTGGGAGATTGTAAGCAATCAAGCTCAACTTTGCAGGAAAAAGCCATTGCCTTCTGCTCCATTGTCAAGTGGTCACAAAGGAAGGTTAAGGAAGGTGCTAGAATTCAGTAGAAATAAGGGATAATAGGTCAGAGGGACACATTTGTCTTAGTAATTATCCTATTTTCATCTCTTGAGGCCATGAGAAATATTCCCTAGCTGCCTCAGCAGCCCATCTATACAGAGCATTTAGTTCTTAATTAAAATCTTCATTAGTGTTTCCCATTTCTCACCCTATTAGGTCAAAAATCATATGTATACTTTAATCTGAAGTCACAAACAAGTCTTTCTTAATTGTACTCAGTAGAATCTCTTTCCTCTTGATGCAGTGAAGCTATGAGACACTGGGAAAAACAATGTTTTTGAAACCAAAATGCAAGAACATCTGAGCCACATCTGAGGGAGGCCTTCAGGAAACTTCTCCAAATCTGAGTTTACAAATAGTAGAGACGCATTTCCAAACATAATGATTTCTGGTTTAAAATATAGTTACTTTATATTTTTAAATAAAAAACAAATAGCAAAAAATCAAAACAAAACACCCCCCCCCACACACACACAAAACAAAAACAAAAAAAAAAAAAATACTCTTCAATTTCTTTAATATTTACTAAACTACATATTTTTATATTTTCATATATATGAATGTAAATGCACTTAAAAGATTAGAAAAATACTCCACTATTAATAGTGGCTACTTTCAAAATGTGGTCAGCTAGAGTGGAATTAGAAGAAGGAAAGAAGGGAGACTGACTCCTAGATCCTGAAGATGATCTTTTGGAATATTTCCAAAAGAATGTGTTCATGTATTACCTATGTAAACAAATCAGTGCTTTTTAAAAGATGAAAAAATGTGGTTAGTCATACAGGAATAAAAATGTATCATTGACTCAGGGATTCCCAGACACAACTTCAACCAAGAGGAATTCTAAAATTAATATTCGCCAGTGAAGGTTCTGTCCCCATCCAGATATTCTCTGAGGTTAGGCTTAAAGATCACTTGTCTTAGATGCCTATTTATCAAAATGATAGTTTTACCCTGTGCTACCATTTGAATCTTGGCACTGTCAAGAAATGGTGGGAAACTTCAAGATGTCTAGTGGGAGGTCTTAAGTCATGGGGTTTATGCCCTCAAAGGGGATTGTGGGACCCTGCCCTTCCCCACTCCCTGCTTCCCCCCAGCTGCAATGAGATGGGCAGCTTCCTGCATAATGAGCCCCTGCCATGATGTGCTGCTTTGCCATAGGCCCAAACACAACAGGGCAAATTGACCATGGATTGAAACTTACAAAACTGTTAGCCAAAATAAACCTTGTTGTTTTAAAACTGATCATCCTAGGTGCTTTGTTACAGAAATGGAAAGCTGACTCTCATACCCTGAACTTACCAAAATGTTCCTGAGTGAAAATTAAAAGAGGTCTTTAAATGGTCCTTAACTGCATAGAATAAGCCAATCCTACCAAGGTGTAAAAACTGTGGCCCAACTTTGACCAGAATTCTTGTTATTTCCCTGTTGTTATACACCCTATATACCAGAGACTTCAAGAAAAAAAAAACAACTTGGAAATGTCATGTTTCATACTGAAATTTCTACAATCTCAGGTATCAACGCAACAGGCTGAAGAGTTCAGGCTGCTCAGGAATTCAGGTACAGCTCACTTTCTAGCATAAAACCAAAAACTGCCTAACAAATCTCATACAATACCTGGACATGTGCTCTAAGAAACAAGTGAAGATATTCTTTATTGTGGACTTTCAGTCTGACAATTAAGTTCTAGATTTCACACACCCCAGAGTCAGTAAGTCCCTGTGGATTAATTTTGTTTGTTAGAGATAAACCTGCCCCAAGTCCCACATACTCAGGTCAGTTAGGCCTTAGTTGGCAAATGTGTCAGGAAATGTTAATAACTAAAGGCAGCCATCCAGACATTCACACTGTCCTCTCTCCAATTTCAAGGAGCAAGTTCATTCTATACCTTGTGCTCTTCTAGAACAGAGGGCCAAATTGGCCCAAATGTCTAAAATCCTTTTAGCTGAGCCCATTATACTAATATCTGACAATTATGAACTAAGTCTCATTTAACATGCTTAGATGCTCTCACTGAAAGGCAATAATTACTAAAAAGAGTGAGTTGTATAAACCTGTTTCTGAGCACGTTTTTGACAAGACACCCCACTGGTTATAATGCAACCATCAGGCAGAGCTTTTTATATTTAATGTTGAACAAATTATCCTTCCTAAATGGCAGACGGGTACTCTCACTGTCAATCTTTCTTTCCACTCAGCTGCATTTCCATTTCACAGAACATCTTGAATTTAGCTGAGGGAAGTAGGGGTTCCTAAAAATATAGAGCAAGAAAAAAAAATCGAAAAGGGAAAAGAAAGACAAATAAGAGCTTCTCTGCTAAACCAACGACAGGAAATTGTCCTTTATGCTAATACTCCCTCAAAGGGTGACTTCCAAACCCTAAGGTGGAATTTTGCCCTGCCATCCAGGACAAGAATATCAAAAGAAGAAAGGTTAGTAGGATTTCACTTCCAGGGGAAGAGTTATGTCTGCATTATACGATGTGCCTTACATTGCAAAAGATACCTGGAACCTAATTGATCAAATTATATTGTTATATCATGTGCATATATGAATATGTAACAATAAATTTCTCTATTACGTGATTGTAATGTACTAATTAAAAATAATAAGGGGGGGTTGGGAATATAGCTCAGTTGGTAGAGTGCCTGCCTTACAAGCACAAGGCCCTGGGTTCAATCCCCAGCACTTCACACACAAAAAGAATTACTGAAAAAAATTTAATAATAATAATAATAAGGGCTTAACTTTAAAAAGAAGAAAATATAGTATAGAATTTAAAGCTGTGGGTTGAGGTTGTGGCTCAGTGGTAGAGCACTTGTCTAGCATATGTGAGGCACTGGGTTCGATTCTCAGAGCCACGTATAAATAAACGAATAAAATAGAGGTCTGTCAACATTTTAAAAATATTTAAAAAGAAGAATTTAAAGCTGTGAAACACAGGTAGTGTCATATAATCTGACCCACAATGGCAATTCCCATCCAGATGGAAAATCAAACTCACTGTGATTACCTTTAATAATGGGTGTCTTATAGTCTTCAGAATAAGTTTTCAAATTGTTAAGCAGTTCTCTCCCCTATTTCTTCTTAATTGTGTGCCACAATTTGCAGCATTTTAATTTCTTACCATTTTCCCCTCCAGAGCAACATACCGGAATAATTTTTGAACCATAAACTTCTTCCACCAAAACATACAATTTCATAATCTACCTTTAAAATGTTTTAAATCAGGCCATCATATCCTGAAGAATAAGATTTAAAAGTTAGCTTTTTCATTGTATATGAGGATAGTATTAGGCATTCCATAAGAAACTTTATTATAATTATAAATACAGAATAAACACGTGAAGATGCATTCTTACTTTCCCCTATTTATCAGCTTTTACTGTTTCATCATGTAGAAATGCATTCAAATTATATTGCATATAGTTTGATGAAAGAATGAATCTTGAATTAAAGATTAAATTTTAAATACCTACTTCAATATCAAGAAAGTTGCTTACTAAGCACTGAGGATACAATGACGAACATCACATAGAGCCAGTCTCTGGCCTCAGAGATTCCAATTTAATTATTTAGGAATGATGCTCTAACACTGGTGTCTTAGAAAATCTACTCAAGATTCTATTGTACATCAGCTTGATGCATAAGTGGCTTTACTCTGAATGGACTGAAGGGTAAAATTGTTCACACAGACAATATTTGCAAAACCTGTATCCAGAATACATGAAGGACTCCTACAAATAAAAAGAGAGACTACCCCCCCCAAAAGAAAATGCAAACAGCAAGTAAAAAAAGGTCTTAGTTTTTTCAATAGTCATCATTGGAATGCAATTTAGAATATCACAGAAGACCACCATATATCCACCAGAATGGCTAACATGAAACCAAGTGTTGTCTAGAATGAAGAGCAGCTGAATTCTCAGATGCAGCTGATGGAAAGGTAATAAGGTATAAATGCTTTGGAAGACTATTTGGCAGTGTCAAGTGAAGCTTTATGTCTATCTATGCTCTATGGCAATTCCACTCCTACATACACATACGACAGGAAAGTGCATGAGTTCAACAGAACATGTGCTGAAAAATATACATAATAGCCCCAAACCAGAAACACAAACATCCTTACTTGGTAGGAAGGAGAGATCATTTTTAGTATATTCATACAAAGGAATATTCTACAGCAATGAGAATGAACATTAGCTGCTTCCTAAAGCATGAGTGGATCTCACATACTTAACACCTAGTAGAAGAAGTGAGATACCAAACAGTATTTCTGTATGATTCTATCATATACATTCAAACCAGGCAAAACAAGTCTATGCTATTAAAAGTCAAGATAGTGGTCAACTTTGGGGAAAACAGTGCCTGGAAGGGGGCATAAAAAGACTTCTGGGATGTTGTTTTTTTAATAAGTTGTTTTTGATTTTGGTGTTAATTCCGAGTTTATTCATTAACTAGACCTTGTACTTCTCTGAATGCAGTTATACTTCAGGAACCATTTTTAAACTACACATAACAGAAAAAAATACTAATCCCTTATTATTGTGACATTTTACAAGTTGCAAGTTGTTTTCACACATGTTGTCCCATTCAATTTTATTCATTAATTCACTCACTCGTCCACCAGAATTTAGTATATCTCATCCATACAGAAAAATGCTGGGTGATAAAAGCAATTGAAGGTTAAAAGGACATGGTTATTAATCTCTAGGAGCTTAGAAAACCAAATATGAAAGACTAATCTAGTATAGCAATACTAGCAACACTAATTTGTTGTCTCCCACTTACCAACCATTGTTCATTACTATGACTATTACTGACGTCCTCTTCCATTTTATAACTTCAAGAAAATAAGAATTCTAATGTCTGTTCAAACATTTACTGTTATACAAAGGAAAATATAATGACATTCATGGAGCAAAATAAAATTAATTTGGTTCCATCCGTTTCAAAGGAGGTAGATGTAAAATAGAGCATGACAACCTGCATTTCTCCGACTGTTTCAAGGACCAGAAAAATGAAATTGCATCACAGGTACAGGAATATCACAAAACTGTGAATTCCATTCCAGTACTTGCTTTAATTTGATTACTTCATGTAATACCATATAAAAGAGACTGTATGATAGTTTGAATTTATTTCTTGGAACTAAAAAATTTCAACTTTTCAAATAAAATACCAGTCTGAAAGAATTTGAGAAAAATTATAAAGCTTAACTGTAAATATAAGATGACATAAGTATTTCCAAGAAAATTTAATCCTTCCATTTAATAAAATGTGAATTTTACAAATGCATCAATTTTCTAGACGTTAATGTCACAAAAATAAATATGACCGATTGTATCACATATAGCATTTTATATCAATGACATTTTCAAAAGCATGAATATATTACAAGATTAATCCTATATAATCTGTGGAATCTTAGACTCCAAATTTAGTAGTTTTCATTTGATATTTCAGTGTTTCTATTTGTTCTGTAGTGACATTTCATTTGATTTTACCATGTTTTCTCCATTCTTAAAATACGTATCTTTTGCTGTGGGTTTATTCCAACACTTTGAAACAAATGGTCGTTGGTAAACATCATCATGTGATATCATCTGCTGTAATCAATTCATTCACTCAGACTTTATTGTGTGATGTTCCAAGTACTGTGTAACAGGCTCCATGCTAGTTCAAGACACAGCATCTGAATAACTATGGGCTGTCTCTATAGGCAAAAGGCAGTTTAGAGCTGTCTTACCTTGAAGGAGCAATCTCATGGCTAGTGAGGAGTAAATAGAACATTTCAGGCACCTTGTTTAACTTTGTGACAAGAGAAGATAAGACAGCTTTCCTTACTCAGAAAATCTCAATCATTGGAAGTAAGAGAAATACAGATGCATATTTTTGTATTTATGTGTAGAATAAGCATATCATAAAGGAAGTATGAACTGAAAACTTTGGGTAGAGAGGGAAGGATTACTGATTAATAGAAATTAGAAAGATTTCCAAAAAGCAACGCCTGAGCTGATGGTGGAGGCATTCAAGGACAGGAAAACTGCACAAGAAAAGTGTAGGAGGGAATCATTCAAGTCCCAATTTCCAAGATCCTGTCTGAGATCATTAAAAGAGACGTCAATCCTCAGAGGTCATGGAAAGAAGGCCTCTCCCTCTTATTCATGGCACGGTACACCCCACCATGCCTGCAGATGGGTTTCAGGGGGCATCCCAGTAATAGTCTCAGTCCCTGTGCTCACTCCCCATAGGTCATAGAGCACTCCTCCAAGGTCCAGTGCTCCAGTCTCCCTGTGGAGCTGCTTCGTCTGTGACTAGGTGGACAAGCTCAGTTTGGGAAGACATTGGATCAAAGTTTCTGCTCCAATCCAACTTTACTTACAATGTTGATATATTGATCCTTGCCTTTTAAGAATTAATTAATTTATTTATTTATATTTTACAGTACTGAGGAATAAATGCAAGGGCACTCTACCACTGAAACATATCCACTGCCTGTTGTTGTTGTTGTTATTTGTTTTTTGTTTTTTCTCTTTTTTGTTGCTAGCTATTGAACCTAGGGGCGTTTTACCACTGAGATACATCCCCAGCCCATTTTATGTTTTTTTGTTTTTGCGACAGGGTTTCAGTAAGTTGCCCAGGCTGGCCTGGAACGATCCTCCCAAATCGCTGGGACCATAGGCATGCACCACTGCAACTGGCGGATCCTTCACTTTTATGCCTTTTTAAAATTGCTTCCAAATCAGGAAAGAACTAACGTACTCCTCAAATGACTCTCAAATCCCAACACAAAGCCATTTCATTGTTTAATTTTGTTGTCTTACAATAATGGAGGGAAATTCAGCATGTTAGAGGAAATGATAAGGGAGACAGAACTCAAAAGGAAATTGGAAGATGGGTTCCAATACCATGACAAGGAAAAGTAACTTTGTCAAGCAGGGTAATAAGATAATCAGATTTGTTTTGAACATATTAACTCTATTAGTAAATGATAGATTATAATAGAGGTACAATATGCTGCTTATGGTGACATAATTATTGAACTATTGCTGAGTTATATAGCATGAGGGCTAAGCATAAGAAAGACTTGAATTTATATTCATATTCCTATTCTGCAATTAGCTGTGCAACCTTTGGTAGGTAACTTAACCTCTTTCAACTTAGAGTTTAATCAACTTCTATGTGGATAGTATCTAGCTGGTGTTGACTTGAAGGTTAGTTAAATGAGGAATTACATGCAGAGGGCTTAGCATCATTTATACAAGTAGCAATGAATAAATATTGGCTTTTATTAGTCTTCTACATTTGAGATACTCATTGTCGCATGGAATGTAAAACATTTAAGGTAATCGTTGGTCCAGAAGTGATCAACTCAACCCATGCTGTCCAAGGAATTTAATTAAGAAACTTTAGAAAATAAACATGTCAAGAAGCTATCTCAAGGGCTGGGGATATAGCTCAGTCAGTTGGTAGAGTGCTTGCCTTGCAAACACAAGGCCCTGGGTTCAATCCCCAGCACCACAAAAAAAAAAAAAAAAAAAAAAAAAACCCGAAGCTATCTCAAGATTATGATTCAGGAGCTCAGGAGTTCTTTCCAAATCAGGGAAGAACTAATGTGCTCCTCAAATGACTCTCAAATCCCAACACAAAGGCATTTCATTGTCCTACTGCAATTTAGGTTGCAAGATAATTCTGATTATCTTGCACAACCACAATTTAAAAGGCATAGCAATTAAAGAACACTTTAACTCTATTTTGTAGTTGGATCAATATATCCTTCTTGTTCAATGTGTTAACTATTTATTTTACCATCTACATTTTCAAAGATTTAGTACTTATTTAGTATGTAATAGATTAAACACTGCTTCCAGATTTATTACAGTATCTTTTGCTTATATATCTGTAGCAATGGAGTTTATAAACCTCTGCACCTCAGTTTCCATAATAATAATATAAGCAGAGATGCATAGCATCCTTGTTTAAAAGAAATATATCAGAATCATGCCTGTAGATTAATTTGATACATTTAAGGCCTGGAAAACTAAGGCAGATTCATAGGGAGGGATTCAGATGAGGTGATCAAACAGCAACCATATTGCTTAATCCAGAATTCAAACGCACAAATGAGTCAAAGGTCATGATGTTGCCATCAGTCAGAAACCAAGAAGAAATGGAAAATTTAATGATTGCATGGAAGGTCAGAGCACACAGCAGGTGAGTGAGAAGTAAGAAGGCAGAGATGAACTGGAGGTTCCCAAAGCTGGAAGGCAAGGCAGAGGGCCAAAAGCTCAGGCAGGTCAGCAGGAACCAGGTGATCTACAAATAAGATGAGCAGAAGAACAGATGTCAGGAACCAGGAAAAGGAAGCACTTGCTTCCAAGGCAATCTTCAGTCCCTGGCAAAAAGCTTCTTAAACACTTCCTGCTGCAGCAAGAAACAGTCTAGGCCTGTAGATGGAAGCAAGCAAATGCATGAAAATGGAGAAGGTGAAGCTTATGAGAACACAAATAGCATAAGATCTCTGGGGAATAATGTTAGCAAACCACAAAGACATAAAACCAATATGAAACAATATTTATACTAAATATTACTCAAGTTTATATTTTAAAAACTATGAAATGTGCCTGAAAAAATGTCAGAATAATGTGATTTAAAAAGAAAAGTGCAACCCACAGAGTAATTTCTTTCATTCATTCATTCATTCATTCATTCATTCATTCATCCATTCAGTCATTTATTCAACCAAATAACAATTACAAAATACCTTCAAATGTGAAGCCCTGTGCTAAGCACTAGGTATACCAGGATAAAAACAGAGACCCCCAGTGATCATATTGTCTAATAGAAGCATCAAAGATAGAATTATTACAATATGATGCATTAAGTCCTATGATAGAGTTAACTTTAGGGTGAAGGGAGGTGAAGTCTTAAAGAATTCACAAGAGTGAGTCAGGGGAGAATGTGTTCCACAGCAAATGAACAGTATTTACAAAGACAAGATGGGAAGGGAAGGAGGGCAGGTTTGAGGATTTGGAAGTAATTCATCATGGCTGGAGCATATGTTGTGCAGTCAGGAATAATGCAAAATGAAGGCCACAGGGATAGATAGGGGAATCTCTAATGGAAGACCATATTAAAATGTTTGTAATTTATCCAAAATATAATTTTCTCTGACTAAATAATTTCAAGTAATATATCCAAGGCTCTGCAACAGAAAATGGAAGATGAAATAGAATACCAAATAACATGAATTCGGCCATGCACTTGTTCATCCATGGTCAGATAACAATCTGGTTAAAAATGAACTAGTTTTGACCTTTAGCCTTAAAAATATAAGGGAGAGTAGGGGAGTGGCTACAGCTCCAAATATTTACATAAAATTTATTTTGCCTGTTCCAGGTATTGTTGTTGATAAACCATCTCAAAAAATTCTATAAAGGTAGATTAAAGGCTCTAGACAAGTCTTTATGCTATCTTAATTTAAATAATAAATCTAAGCTTACAAAAATTTGAAAATGAAGGATGGGTAAAATAAATGGTTACCACATCAAACTAGAAAAAACATACTGATCCAACTATGAAATAGGTAGGGATAAAGTTTTTTAATTGCTATGCCTTCTAACTATTTAATGGTATAATGTCAGTTATGGAAGAGTCCTGGAGAACACTGTAAAAGAAGTGTTTACAGATTTTTATCCCTTTTCTAGTTAGGTATCTACCTATTCATTTTTTTTTTCATAGTCTTAAGGATGCTGGGAAAAGTCTACAACTGTGTAGCTTCAAGATGCAACAAATCTGCTGCAAGGTGGTGCACACCTGTAATCCCAGTGGCAGGAGGCTCATAAGTTCAAAGCCAGCCTCAGCAACAGTGAGGTGCGAAGCAACTCAGTGAGACCCTGTCTCTAAATAAAATGCAAAAAAAGGCTGGGGATGTGGCTCAGTGATTGAGTGCCCCTGAGTTCAATCCCCAGTACCCAGCCTGCCGGTCCCCCACCAAAAAAAAAAAAACAAACAAACAAACAAAAAAAAAACCACATATGACAAATCTAAGGGTCTAATCTTAGTCAGCCTCCTTGTCCAAAAGGTCTTGTTCAGCATTTTCCCCATTTCCCTCAGCAGCTTTGCCAACTGTCACCTCTTACCCGTCTTCTAACCTATCCTCAGCAAATGCCTTCACTCTTACTCATTGGATGATAAGAATTGACTATGAAAGGTTACATCCACAGTGTCCTAAAGATTGTGAGATTAGCAGACAACCAAAGAAAACTCCCAAACTTAAGGAATACCTGGATCATGGTTGGCCCTTAGAGAAGACTGAAAAAGGAGAGACAGAAAATGAGGAAGTAATCGGAAGTTTTTAGTTCTATAAAACCCAAAGAAAGAAAATTTTAAGGAGGAAGTAGAAAATAGAATCAAAAGCCACAGGAAGGCCAAGTTAAAAGGAAAAGTGCCCAGTGAATGTAGCAAGGTAGTGATAAGGCAAGTCGTGACTTTATTTCAAATAATTTCCATTAAATGATGAGAACAGCAAGCAACCAGACTGTAGTTGGCTGAGCAAAAACAAGGGCATATCACTGTTCAAGAAGTTTTCTGCACAACAGGGAGATGTCGTGACTGCTTTAGAGGGACAGAAAACAAAATGAAGATCTCATGGATATGATGATGTTGACAATGGAGGTGCTGGAAGACGCTGCAGAGGGGATAGTAATGGTGATGTGAAGGTTGTGGTCCTTGGGTGATAAGGGTAGTGGTGAGGAAGGTGTAAAGGAGGTGAAGGTAGCAGAATTGGTGATAGAGAAGCTAGTGGCAGTGGAGCTGATGGTGCAGCTGATGATGGAGGTTGTGGTGTTAGTCAAGGTGATGGTGGTCATGGTCATGGTGGTGGTGGTGGTGGTGGTGGTGGTGGTGGTGGTGACAGCAGAAATGGAAATGGTAATTTTAAATGTAGGAGACACTTGTGCATGTTTATCTACTAAGCTAAAAGATCAGAGACTATTAAGAGAAAAAGATGATAATTGCATTGGTCTCAAAGGAAAATAGAGAGATTGGAACACAGATCAAGGAAATGAATAGCAAAACTATATTCCATAGTTAAAATTCGCATACCAAGCTTCTTGCAAATGTGTCATGAAGTTCTGTACCTGCCATTCTGCTTTTGTACTCATTGATATAATTGCTGCCTAGAATACCCCTTCTACCTCTAATTGTAAGCGTAATCCTTCTTAGAAACAGAACTCAGAATCTACTTCTTTCCAGGAAACCTTTTTTAATATCCTCCCTGTTTGATTAGGATACCTGTCCTCCGGCTTTCCAGAATATACTGTCCATGGTCCATCACAGGATTTTCCTACTAAAGTGCAATTGTTTTAACTTCTACTAGAATGTAGGATCCATAAAAGCAAATACCACATTCCATAAGGCTTTTGTTTATTCATTCAACAAAATTAACATACCACGACTACTAATAAAAATCTATTGAGCACTTATCAAATGGAAAGTCATAGTAGGAACATTTTAACCCATTGCCTTGCTTTTGTAAATAAAGTTTTAGTGGAACACAGTCATGTCCATTCATGTTCTCACTGTCTTGGCTGCTTTCACACTACAATGGTAAGGCAAGTAGTTGTGATAGAGCCTATTTGGCTTATGAATCCAAAAATGTTTACTATCACACTTTTTACAGAAAAGATTTGCCAATATCTGCTTTAACCAATAGAAGCACAAATAATGACTCAGTCCTTTCCTACGAGAGTCTATGCTTCAGTGGGGGCATCCAGCAATTAGAGCAAACTGTGATACATATTTTGTTAGTGGAAATTAAAAGTGCTATAGGAGCATATCAGAGAAGCACTAATCTATTCTCTGGAAGATCCAGAATTTTGTACGTGTAGCATCTATCTAGCATATTGGAGGATAGTCTGTAAGCTGACCAATTTTCTTTCAAAGGAGAAAATTCAATTAGTATAAGCAATACTTGAGAAAGACTCTAAGGGATATGTCTGAGTCATTATTCCAAAAGTCTACTGATATTTGTACCACAAGGGAACTACATTAGGATTTCATTTAGTTATAATATTGTTTATTGCAATGCTAAAAAGTATCCAAATATTTCAGACTCCAATTCTGTTCGAAAGACATAAGGTTCCAGCTTGTTCTCTCCATTAAAAAAAAAAAAAAAAAAAAAAAAAAAGGTAGTAACTCTGATTCTGGCACTTGGAGCCGAACAGCTGACTTCAATACTTGCTGACAGCTCAGAGACTTTTATAATGTTCGTATTATTCTTCAGAATCCTTCAGAAGATTTTATTGTGAATTCTTAATGTTATTGTCCCACCTAAAAATAATTACTTAATACCCCCTTTATTTCTCTTTGTTTTACACATTACCATGCACTTACACACACACACACACACACAAGCACATTTTATACCCAATATCATCTCACATATAATGCATCTATAAAATATACAAAGCTCACATATCCTTCACACATATATCTGAGAAATATGCACCAAACCCAAACCTAAAGCATGCGTATTTAGGTAGATTTATTTTAATCACAGATGGCAAGTAGGTTGTTGAAAGGTCAATGCCATTCAATCAGGGGTCTGCCATGGCACTGTGTTGATAAAGCTGGTGAGGCCACCTTTGAGCACTAAGAACTTAGACTATGATTCTTTTGTGATGTTGGCCTTGGACACCAAGGTTGAAATGGAGACTTGAGTCAACTTATTTGCCATCGTGTCTCTTAAGAATCTCATACATTGACAGATTTTTTTCAAAAGTATACTCTTGCTGCAAGCTTACCACAGGTAAATGAACAGTGATTGGTGCTCCCAAGAATTGAGGCAGGTGGAAAAGTTCTTGGTGAGGATAACCTTGATAGAGGATAAAGATAACAGTAACTTAGATTTGGAAAGCACTCATCACTTTCAAAGTAACCTCATGCCTTTTACCCCCACATGAGACCCCTGCAACTTGTTTTAATTTGTAGATTACAAATCTAAAGTAAGCAGGGCTCAATGAAATCTGTGGGGCTTAGAAATTCAAACATGGTGATGTGGAATTTAGGACAAGGATTAAATGCAGGGAGTCTGATCCCAAACTAAGATATCTTCAGGGATAGAAGAGAGCTTCCCAGAAAGAGGAGGAAGCCCACTGCTTTGAGGTAGAAATGATTAGGAGTTGTTTTATGTGTTTTTACTCATTCATGTAACAGATAGTAAGTGCCTCCTGCAAACGAGATTCAATCAGTGATTATGAGGATGGTTTGAGTATTTTTACAAGATGTTTCAGAGAAAAAAATGTTAGAATGCAAAGCAAGAATTCACTACAGCATTAGAAGTATTAAAACAAATATTCAATGTACCAAATATATAATAAACACTACTTTCCATGGATCAGGCACTATACTAAGTGATACAACTACAAATCAGAAAAAAATGTCTAATGCCTGTTTTCTCTTAATTTTCTAAATTAGTTCCCCCACTTCTCTGTCATTCCAGTAATTTGGTGTCCATTCGAAACACCTGAGAAGTATATTTAATGTGAGAATTTTATGTGTATGGTGAAGAGTAAATCCAGAAATCCAAATTTTCAGCAAGCCCTCAAATATCTCTAAAACCATTGACATTTGTTCATACACCTCACTGTGAAATGCATTCTATATTTTGGTGTTAGTGAACACAGAGTTAGGAGGTGAGCAACTTGAATTCTATTCCCTTGGCAACACGATCACCTACAAACCTAGTTACCCAGTTTCCCCCAATGGTAACATCTTGTAACACTACAGTAAAACACAACCAGGAAATCAATGGGGATACAGTCAAGAAACAAAAGATTCCCCTTACAAAGATCCCTCATGTCATCCTTTCATAGTCATAGCAACTTTCTACCCCAGTCCTTCCTTAACCCTGGACTACTAATCTTTTCTCCATGTCTATAATTATTTTGTCATTTCAACAACAGTATGTTGGTAAATCATATAGTATGTAACCTTCTGATACTGGCTCCTTCCCCCACTAAGCATAAGATTCATCAGGGGGGTCATATGCACCAATTTTTCATGGTATCTTGTTGATGAGTACTATTATTCCATTACATGGATCAACCATCTTGTTTAATCCCTCGCCCTTATTGTTTCTAGCTTTTGACTACTGTGAATAAAGCTACTATACACATAAATGTAAACAATATATACTATTAACCCTTGCAAAGAGTCACACTGATTGAATAAAATGTAGAAAATTAGCTTACTGGTTTCTGGTTTGCTGGTCTCTAATGTTTGCCAGTTCATAAACTGAAAACCTTAATTCAATAAAATGCAGAAGTCTCATGATGCATTTCTACAATAGAAATTTGTACAATTATAAAAATCAAATCACCAGACACAGTTTGGAGCCAAGTAGCTAGGAGAGCCTCTTTGTTTAACATTGTTTAACAACTGTTAACTTGTTTAACAACAAGTTACAGAAGTCAGAGCTATTCCCCTTTCCAGGGTTGCCATTTATCTGTTTATTTCTCTATCATCTATTTATGTTTATGTATATGTATGTGTGTTGAGACAGATTTTCGGATCTGTAAGCTTTATAAGCTCTATCACAACTACTGGCCTCACCATTGTAATAACAATAACAACTTAAATACCTGAAAAAAACAACTTAAAAAAGGAAAAGTTCATTGGCTCAGTTTCAGAGGGTCTGTCCATGGTCAGACAACTCTATTGCTTTGGGCCTGAGGTGAGGGGCAGAAGAGCATGACAAAGGAAAGCAACTCAGCTCATGACAGGAAAGAAGCAGAGACAGAGGTGAAGGAGCTTTGAGGAAGATAAATTCTTCCCCCATATGCCCCATGACCCACTTCCCCCAGGCAGCCCCACCTGCCTACACTATCAACAGTTAGCCCATTAAAACTACGATGGCATAATTTTATTCTTCTTTATGGCCGAGTAATATATATATATATATATATATCACAGTTTCTTTATCCATTGTTCAATTAAAGGGCATCTAGGTTGGTTCCATAATCTAACTATTGTGAATTGAGCAGCTATGGACATAGATGTGGCTGCATTCCTATACTTTGCTGGTTTTAAGACCTTTGGGTATAAATCAAGGAGTGGGATAGCTGGGTCAAATGGTGGGTCCATTCCAAGTTTTTTAAGGAATCTCCATACTGCTTTCCAGAGTGGCTGCACCAATTTGCAACTCCACCAGCAATGAATGAGTGTGCCTTTTTCCCCACATCCATGCCAACACTTATTATTGCTTGTATTCCTGATAATAGCCATTCCAACTGGAGTTCGATGAAATCTTATGGTGGTTTTAATTTGTGTTTCTCTAATTACTAGAAATGATGGGCATTTTTTCATATATTTGTTGATCACTTGTATATCATCTTCTGTGAAGTGTCTGCCAAGTTCCTTAGCCCATTTATTGATTGGGTTTTTGTATTTTTGATGTAAAGTTTTTTAAGTTCTTTATAAATTTTGGAGATCAGTCTTCTGTCTGAAGTGTGTGTGGAAAAGAATTTTTCCCACTCTGTAGGCTCTCTTTTCGCATTATTGATTGTTTTGCTGAGAAAAAGCTTTTTAGTTTGAATCCATCCCATTTATTGATTCTTCCTTTTTTTCTTGCTCTCTGGGGGTCATGTTGAGGAAGTCTGGTCCTAAGCCAACATGAAGAAGATTCGGGCCTACTATTTCTTCTATTTGGTGAAGGGTCTCAGGTTTAATTCCTAGATCCTTGATCCATTTTGAGTTGAGTTTTGTACAGGGTGAGAGATAGGGGCTTAATTTCATTTTATTGCATATGGATTTCTGGTTTTGCCAGCACCATTTGTTGAAAATTATGGCATATGCTGGTAAATGGGTGGAGTTGGAGAATATCATGCTAAGTGAAATAAACCAAGCCCAAAAAACCAAAGGCCAAATTTTTTTCTGATCAGTGGATGCTGATACATAATGTGGGCCGGGGGACGGGGAGGGGTTATGGGGGATAAGAAAAGAATGGAGGAAGTATGGATGGTTTAGAGGAAAATGGGACAGGAGTGGGCGGGAGAAGGAAAGATAGTAGACTGAGATGGACAGTATTATCCTATTATATGTAAGATTATATGAATCGTGTGAATCTACATTGTGAAAAAAAGATATATTCCTGTATAATTATATCAGAATGGGTTCTACTGTCATGTATAATTAAAAAGAACCAATAAAAAAAACTAGAATGGGCTAATTAAGTTACAACTGTCATAGTCTAATCATTTCACTTCTGAATATTCCTGCATTGACTTAGGACCTTTTGGGAGACACCCCAAATCCAAATCCTAACAGTATGTATATATAGCAATGCTGTGAAAAATATATCAATGTTTTAATACTGCCCAATACCTTTGAACAGCCTTTATAACTGTAGCTGATATACAATAAAGTGCCCTGGTCACAACCCTACACTGATGCAGTATCACCAACAAGCTGGGAGCTGCTCTAATCTTTTCATACCCATATCTTAAAACTTGCTACTGTGCTTCCTTTTCCCTTAACAGTTACCTTGATAGCCCTAGAATCTTGATTTAAAATTGATAGATATCAAACTGCATTTGCTATAAATTCATTCCTTTGCATGAAACTGTGGCCCTATGAGTATCTACATTTTGACAGAAAACATCATAGTATGGTCATATGATGTAATAATATGCAGCTGTTAAAATAATCAGGTAGCAGAATCAATAATCAATAAGAAACTTACAAATTCAAATGTAATTCTCAAATATTTATTTCTAGCTTGAACATCTGTTTCCCCAGAGTTCCAGATTTCTACTCAACAACTCCATCTAGATGCTCAACTATTATTTGAAATTGCATGTGACCCAAACAGAAAGTTGTTCAGACAAAAAAACAGTTTACCTTCTCCCAGTAGACTGCTCATTCAAATTATCAGTAAATCCTGTCAGCTCTGTATCTAAACATGTCTAAAGTATTTTCACTTCTTTCCATCAAAATCACCTCCAGATACTCATTTAGATCTCAATTTAAGTGTCACTCTAGGAATGATACCTGAAAAGCTAAGCCTGGTGGCTCATTACCACATTTCCTATTTTAACACCTTTAAAACACTTAGTGGCTTAAATGACCTTGTTTATTCACACTTCTTTATCTCACTCTCTTCTTTAGGATATCAGTTCTTGGAGGGCAGGGACACTATTTATTTTGTTCATCACTATATTCCTAGCATCTAAAACTGCCTGGCATATGATAGCCACTCAATAAATAATGACTGACTACCTATTCCCATGGCACCTCTTTATTATTTTAGAATTTTCAACAATATTCTTAAGTATGTGATGTGACTACAGACAAATTCCTTTCCCTAGGCATTTGTTTCTTCTTTACAAAATGGGGGAAATTGAATGATCTAGAAATTTCTTATCTGTTAAAACTTCTTGACTCTGTGTGTGTAAAGGTGACATAAATTGTAAAATATCCCTTTCCCACTCAATTCACTGCTATTTCCATTTAGGTTTTTAATGTCATAAACCATAATACATATATATATGTGTGTGTGTGTGTGTATATACAAACTACTTTGTATATATATGTATATATATGTGTGTGTGTGTATATGTGTGTGTGTTTGTGTGTGTATATACACGTGTGTTTGCAGTTCACAAAGTACTTTATTTTCCATTGTTTCCTCTGACACTCATTCCAAACTCCTGGAGAATTATACTTATTATTTCTGTTTTACAGATGGGAGTCTATAGGTCCAGAGTAGGTATATATGACATGTGTAAATTCACCATGAATCTCATTTCATTAAAAAAAAAAAGTCTTTCATGAACAAAAGTTGATGGCTAATATTTTAATTTTTTCATAGCTATGATGTAGACTCCAGATGAATGATCTTTCTACAAAACACCTTTTCAATTAATAAAATCGTATATGTGGTTTAAGGCATTCTAATACTGTTTCCCAGTTTTTGCAATGATTTTGATTAGTGCAGTCCTTTCTGTAAGAAAAGAGAGAGCTGGGCTGGGGTTGTGGCTAAGTGGCAGAGCGCTTGCCTAGCATGTATGAGCCACTGGGTTCAATTCTCAGAATCACATATAAATAAAATAAAAGGTCCATTGACAACTATAAAAAATATTAAAAAACATAAAAGAGAGCTACTGAATGTTTGCATTGAATGCACAAAAGACCCACATGACCAATTGCACTCCCTTCCTACCCTGCAATAGCACTTACTCTTCTCCCATTTGAGTAGTTCTTTGAGTAAATGCATTGCTTCCAGAAAGCCTCCGCAGTGAACAGTAATACAGAATAATTATAAATATTTAGCTTCAAATTTCTACTGCACAATTTATTAACTTTGTGACTGTAAACAAGTCATACCCTTCTTTTCTTCACCAATAAACTACACAGGAATAGCTACTTAAGAAAATCTAATGATTAAATTAGACAATGTAAAATAATGCCTGCTATATAGTATACAATCAGTCGATGGGAGCTCCTCCCCACCTGTTACCTTGAAGAAGTAACATGACAATTTAATCACACTTTAGCAAATAGGTCATCAGGAAATAAAAGGAAAGACAGAATAGGTCTGGAAAATGGTACTGAATAAATGGTGTTGAATGAGTAACAATTACAGACAGATACTAGTTCTACATATTTTGATAAAACAATAAAAAACTGAATGTCAAAAATTCTTAGAATAAGACAATTACACTTTAGTTCCAAGCAAGAAAGGCTGGCATTTATTTGCAATCACTTGAACTAAGTTTGTTTTCCTCTAATTTGGGGTTTCTAGTATGAAGCTCTGGAAACATTTGAACCCTCCAACTTGTGAGATGTTTACTTAACATTCTTCTCAGGTTAGAGAAGTCAAGATGGAATTTTCTACAGTCTAACTCAAACCTAGAATCCAGAAAGAAATGAGTGGTAGGGAAAGTTCTTTTGGTGGTGGTGGTGGTGGCATTTTGGTAGTCAACCAAAAATAAGTCTTGGCTAAGAAAGACTCCCAAGCCACTGGAATTACAAGTGTGCATCATCACACTGATCAGACTGGTTATTTTTAATCTAATAGTCTCACATTTCCAATGCACCTTTATTTCCATACACATTGTTTTTAGTTGCAGAATCATCTTTAAAGAGCCAGTAAGAATTCAGTGGAAATAATATCTGATGCAGAGTCCTGGAAGCCTGAAATATAGAAAAAGAGAGGGAAGCAAATTCCCAGGAGACAGTTCTAAGAGAACCTAAACCCAAGCTGGTGAAGGAAATGCTAGGCATATATCAATTCTGACCAAAAGCCATAGAGGGCCTTGTATCTTTCAAAAGCCAAGGAACGGTGAAACTCATCACCTGGACCTTGAGTAGAAGTGGCAGGGGTAGGATGAGGCACCTACTAAGAAAGTAATGTCAAGACTTGACACACACACAAAAAGATTTTTTTTGTTATGATGGATTTCTTTATGTTATGAATCTGTATTTACAATGAGGTATTCCAGGGCTTAGAATGAGGAATTTCCAGGGCTTAGAAAGCACCAGAGAGAAGAAATCTTAAGTGTCTGAGCCTTATGATCAGAGAGCAGTAGGATAAGAGATGACCAGATGAAACTGAGCTAAGGCAACAAAATAAAATGTTTAATGCACCTAACATGTGCCAAGTTCGGTAGACACACAAGACTGAATTTCAGTTATTTTTAAAAATATTTTTAGATGTTGATAGACCTTTATTTTATTCATTTATTTATATGTGGTGCTGAGAATTGAACCCAGTGCCTCACACGTGCTAGGCAAGCACTCTACCACTGAGCCAAAACTCCAGCCCCAAGTTTCAGTTTTTTTTACAGACTCGCAATGTAAATTTCTCTCACATGAATATAAGCACATTGTATTTTAAGTTGTTTGTGTGTGCCCAACTCCAGTGAGTATGACAAGGGGACAGAGGGGAATGGGAAGAGGTAGATACAGAACAGGGGTGCTACTATCTAGAAGCAGCCCTCTATACAGAAAATTCCTTGTAGAGGCAAAAATAAAGATTAATCCAATAATAAGCAAGTAACACGAAATTCACCTGGCAGAGCCTTTAGCCAGCTGTGGTGGCTGCTCTTGACCCTTAACCATGATAGGAAAATGCCAACAGTTTCATCACAAAAAGCTTTAATAGAGTTGGGCATTCTTGATGGAGCTACCTGTAACTCTAGCAATTCTAAGGGAAGTCAGAATCTTCCCACAGAACTTTTCAATAGCATACCTTCCCGGAAAGGCCAATTGTGTAGTTGATGCTTAGTTTTCCATTTAAACTAACAAATCAGAACCCAGTTTTTTTCTCCAGTCTGAGGAAAGTCTTTCCAACCTCGCCTAGAGACAATATAAATTATATCTATATTGTACTTGTTATTAAATAAATCCCTAGAGGTTTTTTGTTTGGGGGGGGTCTTAATTTTTAACAAAATTACTATTATTTCCTGAGAACCAGAAAATAAATGGCCACATTTATCACCAAGTCAGAAATCGGGTTAACAGACAAGACATTTGTTTAGATGTGGCGCGCAAAGGTCGTTGGTGAAATTGGAAAGAGCCGATAGCCTCAGACAAGTCTTGGGCCCCAGGTTTTTTTTTTGGTTTTGGTTTGTTTTGTTTTTTGGTGCGGGGGATCGAACCCAGGGCCTTGTGCTTTGTACTTGCGGGGCAGGCACTCTACCAACTAAGCTATATCCCCAGCCCTGGGCCCCAGTTTTGAGTGGTGTCTCCTCCGCTGCCCCCAGACAGGCTGTGATCGCGAGAGGAATTTTCCCAAGGAGAGACTGCCCTAAAGGGCACCTTAGATGCACGCTGCGGTTTTCAGCACTTTTTCTTCTCCAGCGAGGGACAAGGTATTCCTCAGGTAAGGTGACGACCGCAAGCGAGACCACCCCCGGCCCGGAGCAGCGTGGGCTTGTGCAACGCAGACCCTCCGCCTCTTCCAGGGCCCCCTCCACTGCCTGGAACCCAGAGCGTCTGCAGTGCGCCACCCCCGGCCCGAACGGCTTCAGGAAACAGCCTGCAGAGAAATCTGCTGGGGACCTAGCGACAGCGACCAGGCCTTCAGCTGGAGAGCCCAGGAGCAAGACCCTGGCGACTCCAGCGCTCGGCCCTCCTCGAGCCCACGTCGCAGCGCCCCACCTACCGGTGCCGGCCCTTTGGTCTCCCTCCCGGCTTCCCACTTGGCCCGCAGCCCCAGCCGCCGCCGGGCTGGCTGCAGAAGCCGAGGGGCCGCAGGGACTGGTGCGCACCCGCTACCGCGGCACCACGTGTCGGCACCCGGCTGGCGCGGGAGGAGCGGGCAAGGCCCGGCTCCCAGATCCCCAGCGCAAACCCGCAGTTACGCGGGGTTCGGCCCGCTGGCGGTCGAGCAGGTCCCCGGCCTCCCGGGCTCGCGGAGGTTCCTTCTGGCCCGCGCGATGGATCCCTTCTGCGAGAGAAAGGGTAAGTCCAGGGCGTCTGTGCCGGCGCTGGTGTCAGCGCCTGTGGGCACAGGAGGGCAACTGAGGTCTTTGGTCCAACGGGGGTCGAGGTGGGAAGCTGAGAACCCAGAGCCACCCTTTCCATTGAGGGATGTGTCCAGGGTGCTCAGGGACAAACAGAAGTAGGTCGTGGAAAATGGGACATCAGAGGGACTCCCAGCAGAGGAAGCCCAGGGGACAGTGTCCCTGTTTGGTTACTACAAAAATTGAGATTTGTGACAAGTAAAATTGGCGTTTGGGGTCGGTTTTAGATCTCCCTACACTATTTTCCTCAGGAGCAGGGTTTGAAAATGGTGCCTTTTGAAAGGTAAGAAATAGGTGGTCTCCAAAGGACTCGGTAGTTCTTTCCAAAGTTATAGACTGTCCAGAATCCACAGAGGATGCTTTTCAAGTTTCTGCTTCCTAGGGGGATTTCCATAGATTATTGGAGGTGAGAAAGGAGAACCATTTTTTCATCAATATATAAAGGACTCAGTTGAAAAGTAAAACATCCTCGTGTTGGGTACTATCTGCAGGTTTGAATTGAAAATAGGAGTGAATTGTAGAGCGGAAGAGATCTATAAGCTTAAAATGGTGCGTGGGCAGGGATTCTTAAAAACTTTAAATGGAAGACGTCTTTTGGGGAAAACTGCTTTCTTGATGTTATCTTCAGTGCAGAGCAAGTGGTGTTGTCAAAGAAAACAGGAGAGTCCACTGCTAAGTTCCTCGTGATCCTCTAGTCCTGGCCCTGGCCCTGAGCAGTGGGCAGCTCCAGAACCTGAAACCCCCTTCTCAGAAAAGCGCTGAATTGAAACCCACAGTTCAGAATCTTCAAACCTAAAGTCTTTGCTGCAGCCTTGCCAACTCAGATGGTGGACCAGGCACATTTTTGGGAATGTTTGTTTCTTCTTCCTCAAAGAGTACCCTTGGGGATAAAAGAAGTTCGGTATCTTCTGTGCCAAATTTCCACCATATGTACATTTGGCAAGAGAAGAGACAAAGTGAAATCATTTTTTTCTTCTTCTTACAAGCTTGGTAATTTAGAGCAGCAATTTATTATTATAATTCAACTTTTGGTTATTTAATTTTATTTGACAATGACATCACTTTAATGAAAAATACATGTACTACTAAATACACTGCTCTATCGATGATGCTCTCCACATTTTTACATCAAACTTCATTAATTAGACTTGCACTTAACAGTTTTAAGGTAATATCATAATTGAAATTAGAAATAAAAAGATGTGGTCTTAAATAATGGCCCCCTAAAAAGGAGTCAGAACTTCATTTTTATGGATAATGTGTTAGTCAGCCCTGTTGCTATGACAAAGTACCTGAGAAAAACAACTTGAAGGAGGAAAGGTTTATTCTGGCTCAGAGTTTCAAAGGTTTTAATCCATAGTCACCTGACTTCTTTGTTTCTGGATTTGTAATAAGACTCAGACATGACAGGAAGTGCATGGTAGAGCAAAGCTTCTCACCTCAGGGCCTCCAAGAAGCAGAAAACTTAAGGAGATGATGGGGACAAGATAGAGCCTGCAAAGGCCTGCTCCCCAAGGACCCATTCTTTCCAACCAGGCTCCACATCTTAAATTTGCACCACTTCCTACTAGTCTATGAAATTATGATTTAATCCATGGATGAGGTTAGAGCCCTCACATTACAATCACCTTTCAAAGGTTCACCTCTGAAAACTGCTGCCTTGGAGGCAAAGCCTTCAACACGAGATTTGAGGCACCATTCAAACCATAGAAGAGGAGCTACTGAAACCTGCAGTGAGTTGTCCAGGGGTGTGAATAATTAGCAGGGGGAGAACCGAACCAGCTATCTTCTAGTATCCAGTAGTGTGGGACACACACACATACACACACACACACTACTGATTGGCAGAGCTTATAGAAGGTGAGAGGAAAATGAAAGTAGCATGGCAGACATCTTTGTGTGATGACATGAGTATCTTCCTTGTGGTGGTACTTACACAAATCTACATGTGATGAAATGTCAGAGCTATAAACACATTGCACCAAGGACAATTTCCTGGTTTTAATATACCATAGCTATGTAAAAGACAACCACTGGGGAATACTGGGTCAAAGATGCATGGGACCTCTCCATACTATCCTTGTTATTTCCTATGAGTCCATAATTATTTCAAAATGAAAACTTGCCTTTTGGTCATTTTTTAAATACATCAAATTCCAACATTAATTATTTTTCTAAATTTGTACACAAAATAACTTCTTTTACTATATATATGCCATTTTAGTATTTAACACATACTATAAACTAATTCTTGCATGCTTCTTTATTGATATTTTAAAAGATCATGCATACATTTAAGACATTACTTCTTGTTTTAGTAAATTTTTTTTCTCCTGTGACCAAAAGACCTGACAAGAACAATTTTAGGAGGAAAATTTTATTTGGGGGCTCATGATTTCAGAGGTCTCAGTTCATAGAAGGCTGGCTCCATTCCTCAGAACTTGAAGTGAGGCAGAACATCATGGCAGAAGAGTGTGGTGGAGGAAAGCAGCTGAGAACATGGCACCAGGAAACAGATAGAGACTCCACTCTTCAGATACGAAATATATCAAAGGCTGCCACCAATAACCCACCTCTTCCAGCCACCCTCTACCTGCCTTCAGTTACCACTCGGTTAATACCATCAGGGGATTAATTCCCGGATTGGGTTAAAGCTCTCATAACCCAATCATTTAACCTCTAAGCCTTTTTGAATTGTCTAACACATGATCTTTTGGTGGACACCTCACATCCAAAGCATAGCACTTCTTATGCTAGGTTATCGGTATAGCCTGAGGATACTAAATAGCATCTTAGCAATGGAGATTGACTTCAGTTTGATTATTTAAAATGGGGTGGGGGAGAAAGCATCTCCTTTAGTTATTATGCTAAAAAATACAGGTTGCTTTTCCTTTCTCTCCTTTCTCTCTCTCTCTCTCTCTCTCTCTCTCTCTCTCTCTCTCTCTTTCTCTCCTTACTGTAGGAAAACACCGAGGTCTTAGGTCTGCACTTGCTCTTTCCTCTTGCTGACTGTGCTTCAGATGACTGAACCCATAGCTGTCACCCAGCAAAATGATAGGAAGTGATTGGCTTGCTATAGAAAGAAACTGGTGTTCATAAAGATTTACCTTTTCCAGAGAAATTAAGAATGTAAATTAATTAATTAAAATATCTGAAAACCTTCCATAGATTTTTAGAGCTATTCTCACCAACATTAGGGTGAAGATTAGCCAACCACCAATAGCAGAAACCCCAAAATATCTAAATGTATTCACAAATGAGACAGAAAGCTAAATCTTCAGTGGTCCCATAGACTGAGGTTCCAGCAGGTGCCAGCAAAGGAAAAAAAAGGCCTCTGTATACACACTTCTGACCAAAGAATTATCCTTCTATGGGTGAGAAGGTAGGATTTCCAGTACCTGGGTTTTACTCATATACTTCACAATTTTTACCATGTGTGAATATAAATTGTATTATTATTTACTTAATATTATTTAAATTGACACTATTTTTTTCACTTAGCCTTTTTCTAAAAAATAATACCTATGAAATGCCAGGTTTTATATGTTAGTTATAATTTTCCTAATGTGTAAAAATAAATATATAACTTCTAAAGAGACCTATCTGAGGATCACCAGAAATCATCTGTGCACCACCACTCATACACTTAGCACATTGAGAGACCCTGTACGATGGCAAGGCTTTGGAGAGTGGTCTGGGAGTGATGCAAAAGGAAAGCCAAGCTATGCAGAACACAAAGAACATATTGACATTCATTTAAAATTTGGTTCTAGATTATTTTTTCCATTTATGATCTTGAGAAACATCAAATTATGTTTAGAGTGAATACGTTGGTGTTAGGGCAGCCCATTTCATCATTGGGAAGACCGAATTATCCTTATATTGAGATTAGATTTGAATTCATCTGATTGTAGTATCTCTGCTGTCACTCAATCAGAAATTCCCATTAGTAATAATATCTGAAACCTTCCCAGATGTGTTAATGAAGTACATGTACTCACCACACGTCCCAGGCTGACAACTTGTGAGCCAGAATCAGTCTACAGTTGTATTTTAAATATCAGGGGAGCAAGCATGGTGGCACACACCTGTAATCCCAGTGACTTGGAAGGCAGAGGCAGGAGGATTGCAAGTACAAAGCCAGCCTCAGTAACTTAGTGAGGCCCTGTCTTAAAAAGTAAATAAAAAAGCCTGGGGATGTAGTTCAGTGGTAAAGTGCCCCTGGATTTAATCCCTGGTACAAGAGCAAAAAAACGGAAAAAAGTGGGGGGCACTAATAAAAAGGTTGAAATTTATTTATTTATTTAACAGATCGAGAGAATTCACATAAAGTTTCCAAATTTCTGGCTTCCCTGGGAAAAATGAAATGAAAGCAGTTGGAGCTGAGTAGTTCTGGCTGGGACACATGCTCTTCTACTGCCAGTGTCCATTGCCATTGAGTTTGTACTCTGACCACTTTGTCCAGGGTTATCTGAGTAAACATTTGAGGTTTGTGACCTCTGTCCTAACCATTTCTCAAATTCCTTGTCCCAACTCTGTCTATAAATGAATGAGTGAATGAATAAATAAACACTTACATAGTTAAGCTTGGTCTGAGTTATTCTTTTGAACCCAAACTTATCTTGGCATCATTTTTTTTCTTGCCTAAGTGCTCAGAAACAATATTTTTATTAATTTGTACCAAAATAATACCTAATATTTCATTTTGTTCTCACCAAACAGTATTTTAGAGACTCTTCCTTTTCTAGATTTTGAAAACTAGAACTAAATACTTCATTTCTAGATTTCAATCCTCATGATGTCTTTCTCACGTCCAGGATTCCTCAAACACATTTACAGTTACAGCATGATTCTATTTGTAAAAAACAAGATTACAAAGTCTGGGATATAATTTGTCTGACAAATGAAATGCCTTTAGAGAAGTTTATAGCATTACATGACCTGAGCTTCATTCTTCTTTATCAAGTTTCATTCTGCCTTTTTTTAGTTTGGAGATCATTTTCTGTTGTGGGAAAACATAGAGTAGCCAAGGAGTTCCTTAGTTCTTTTAGTCATCTATCATTATTAAATAAACTGCAACAACTAGGGGTTTATACTTTTCTTTCTCTTCCTTCAAACATAATTTAAAGGAATATTTTTCTGTTTTTAATATTTTTAGTTTAAATTTAGTTTAAAATAGTTTAAAAGTAGATTCCAGCCTTCCTGACACTCTGTAATGTATTCTTCCTAAAATTAGATTCCAGTCTTCTGACACATCTTACAGTATCAGATGTTTCTAGGACCACAACCTTGAATTTTTAAATTATTCACATTAATACTAGAATCAGATTTTAATATAATTAATCACCATTATTTAATGTATAAATGTGGTTGCATGAGATAGAGATACAAAATAATAACATTATATCTGGTTCTCTGTGTTGAATTTGCAAGTTGAATAGAGAAAGAGAATGAATGAAAAGTTATCTAATTCTCCAAAAATCTGGATAAAATATGAATTTAATCTCAGAAGAACACATAGTATTTATTCCCTGAAGAAAATGAAGAACCTCTGATGACCCAACCAAAGACAATTTCATGAGTTAAAACTATAGAAATTTTAGATTCAACTCACAAACAGTGAGCATTTCTTTCCCAAAGGCAGAGCTAACATCTTTTGTAGTATAAGTGAAGAGTGGGATGTAATATTAACCAGTCTTCTCCCTTATTTCTTCATTTAAATTGTGCCCAGGGAAACTCAGTTCGTAATTTCATACCATTAATACACATTAAATTAACTTTAAAAGGTATGGAATGATAGTCTGAGTGAGTAGGCACCATTAAACCTAATGACACTTAAATGCGTTCATCACAGTGACTCATGTCTTCAAAAAGGCCATTATGTTTTTCCATAAGATAAAAAGGGTTGAAAGTGTAAACTTCATATTATCCTGCTGAAAATTCCTCATTATTTATTTGGTTCTTAAAATGTATTAAAATGGAAAATGGCTACTTTAAAGTTTTTTCTTAATTTTAACCTAAAGAGAATAGGAATGGACCCCGTAGGGTTAGTCTGAGTGCCTTGTCCATGGTGCTGAACCTGCCTCTTCTTCAGTGGTCACACTACAGGGTTAGGTACAGCAAAAGATTTTATTTATTTATTTTTTTAAAGATTTATTCTGGTTAATGAGTTATAGGAATGCAAATATTGACTTGGAATTCACTTATTGTTCCAATTTGTAATCAGCATAGCAAAGAATTTGCATATATTAATAGTTTGTGTATTTGAACAATGTGCAGGATGAATTTCAAATATTTGTTTTTAACCTATTTGAAGTACAACTTGGGATTTTTCATAATTTTGATCCTTTATTTCCTTTATTTATTAAAGTGTAATCACAGCAATACTATTTAATAATTTTCGATTTCTATTTCTTTTCAGAAACTCTTCCTTTGGGTTTTTCTTAGGCCAATAATAATGTTTTCCCTCTTTAACTTTAATTACAGTAGACAGTTTAGGAATTCTTCATACAATTTCAAACCACAGAAAAAGTCATATACCTTCTGATAATTGATCATTATTTGCCTTACTTTCATATGTATATAAAATACTTTTGATTACTTATCAAGTCAATGAATACTTAATAGATACAATTGTGAGGATTACAAAGAGTTTTTCCTGAATGACTCTTGCCTCTGAAGTCTAAAATTCAATGATTATTTCATATGCATAAAAAGTAAAATAATAATACAAAACAGTATATGTCACAAAAGTTCAAGATCATTAAGGGACTGGACCTGTTTGACATTTTAACTGATTTATTTCTAGAACATAATAGCTTCTAATACACAGTGAGTGCTCAATAAATGTTAGTTAAGTGTTAGAATGTGAATAAGTGCAAAAAGAGCTAGAGCTGGTGGCATTAATCCCATGGTATTGGTTTAAAGTGACCCACTTTTAAAAGGTCATGCCTTCCCAATTATTAAGTTATAGAAATTGATATGTATTTACCTGTTTCTGTTTTCCCCAATGAATTAAATTATCTAGACCAAAATAATTTTAATATTTTAGTGTGTGTTTAATGCTAGTTATTTTTAAAGGGTTTTATGTATGCCTCTTCATTTAATTCTCACTATAACTATTATCATACCTTCTTTATAAATGAGGAAACTAAAATGACTCTAAAGTAACCTAGTCAATAATTAGGATTCAGAATAAATTTCAGAACTAATTTTGAGTTCTTAACCAGTACTATGCCAAGACCTCAAAGAATACGTTAGCAATTAAGTGCCTTTGTAATTTCCATATCATAATATAAATTCTAGCTCTTTAGAAATCTTTCTCTTGACCTGTTTGTAAAAGATTTCTTACCTAGACAAACTTCTTTTCCTAGATAATAGTAAAGAAGTCACTTTTCTCCCTTTGTATAACTGGGGGAAATAAGGAGAAAACCAAAAACAGCCAGGAGCCACAATGAGTGTGTTTTTTCCTACTTCTTTTTAAAATGAAGTAGCTATGGCAGGGATCCAGCCAAAGACTTGAAGAAAAATGTTACAGGCAAAGAGGCTTATTGTCCAGTTTCCAACAAGACTAAAGTCAAACACCTGGGCATGTAGATCATTACACCTTATACATTAAACTTATTTACAGAAGCTACATTAATAAGCCCACTAAGTCATTTTCTCAAATTTCTTCCATTGTGGTTAATATTTCTTGTCTTTATGTCATGTGTGTGTATTTTACTGGGGATTGATACCAGGACCTCATACATGCTAGGCAAGTTTATGTAACATTTTTTAAACAAAAAATTTCAAAGCCAGCATTTATTAATCTATTATTAATCTAATTATAATTGAAGTTTGCCCATAAATGCCATCAATCATCAAACACTCAATAGTAAAAATACTGATCGTTTTTCATAAAGAAGTACTAGGAGAATAGATTTGGTAGGATAGTTGTATTAAATTTTTATTGTTTATAAATTTGTATTCTGACATTCAGTTAAGGAACTTAAAAATGAAAAGTTAACCAAATCCAATAGTACTAAAAACATTCTATGTACTATCAATGCCTAAACACTAATTTTTCTTGTTGGTGAAGGCAAAAGACATTCTGATTCTTGCTGAAATGATGATCCAGTTATGCACTAAAGTGACTGATATATTATTGATGTGCTCATTAGTCCTGTATTCAACAGTAAATATACACAGAGACTTATAAATTAAATGTGTGATGGCTTCATCACTTGCTCTAAATGATTTTCCCCAGTCATTGAACTAAGTGTTCTATTATCTCATTATCACATACAATGAGAAAAAAAAAAAAACTTCATCAATTATGCAGGCACTGGGAAAGGAATAATATAACACATAAAATATTTTAAAATTCTTTTTAAAAACTCAGAATTGGACAGTAGTCCCCTACCTTATATTCCCTGTATACAATGAAAAACAGCATTAAACGTGATTTCAAATTACTTCTATGCTTTAAAATATATCATGTTAGCACATGAATAATTATACTGTTAGTTATTTCTCTCTTCATGGCTTTAAATTTTTCATAGCATTTCTCATTTCATCCTATGCTTTGATCTATATTTCACTGCCCTAAGGAATGTCTTTCTTTTTCTACTAACTGTTTTTATATATGCCCACAAAAATTTTGCACACCAGAGAGAAGAAAATGTGGAAAAAATTTCAAAGACACACCCTTGACTTCCTTAATGGACATTCATAAGAAATGGAAAATTTCTTTTTTCAATGTCTGTAATATAGGTATGTCTCTTATAAATGAGATCAGGTAATATGAATATGACCACAAATTTCCAACTGTTGAGATTGACACATTCATTGTGTGGCTTGTTCTACTAGTACATAAGGGAGGTCTCATCTTCTGGGACTTATTTTTTTCCCCATCAGGATTTTTAAGCTGGAAGCTTTGTCAGGCCACATCAGTGTTCCCTGAGCAAGCAAGAATGCAAACTGTGATTTTAGCATTTGCATTCTACTTAGAACAAAGGGAGGCGCCAGAAAGCATTACACACCAGTGCGGATCTTGCTGGTTTCCATTTAGAGGGTACTCATAGCCATCTAACTCTTGGGTTCATTTAAACAAGTCTCCAATCCTTGGTCCCAGAGCTAAAGCTTTATATAGCTCTTTTACTTGCCTGATCCAGTAATTTTTGCTAACTTCTCCTCTCTAACAGGTAAGTTTGCTTGTGGTGATGAGGGAGAATATTTGTTTTTCTAGGGGGTTATGTTCTTGTCAAAGATTTGTCATAGAAATATTAAACCATATTTTTTAAATGTTGCTGATTTTCCAAAGAATCCTAGTTTGGGGTTATAAGTAATGCATAGAAAATTTAAATTTCCAAATGGACATTTCAACAAAATTTGTGCTGCCTGATTTATAATTCTTGCAAAGAAATTGCATAAACCACTTATTTTAAAAATTATCCCTAATTTATCACTAGGGTATAAAGCAGCTTTCCTTGTATAAACCATACAAAACTAAAGTTGTGTTCTTCAGTATGAGTATCTGTGATTTGACAGACAAGGAGAGAGCTACTAACTATGGTGACATGTACCTATTCCCATACTTGCCATATAATAGCAGTTGAGAGAATGATTGAATTTCAATTAGTTTCTATTCAGAGTTTATTCCAGGTCATATAATTTTATACCACAAACTTTGCCCTAGAATGTAACTTAGAATTAATGCTCTTGATCTAGAAGCATTTTTCATGAAATTGATTTGAATGTGTTATGTTAGTTGTTTCGAGGTTGTTTAAATGTGGCAGAAAATTAAATTCCATTGGTACTTAGAACGCACTGGAGCATTACTGTAAGACCATATCTGAAGGCTGTTTGACACCTTCATTGAGCTTCCCTCCAGGCCCCACTGAAAGAAACTCTTTGAGGTTGAGGCTGAGTATACTTCTCAGAGGACACATCTAAGAGAATGCCCCATGTGTATATATTCCTTCTATCTCTAATGGTATGAATGAATAATAAATAAGAAGCTTATGAAATATGCACTCAAATAGCCTTCCTCTGTCTTTAAGAAAACACTATGCCACACCCATACAAAATACAGAAAAACTGCTGAAATAAAATGTGCCTCAAATTTAATATGACAGTACCATAAAGAATAGTTTTCTGCAAATAAATTTAGTTCGTGCTATCAAAAAGAATTATTATGGGAAGAAAATCAATGTTACACATTTGAAGTGAAAAGTTCCATACCTGCTATTAATCAGAAAGAGCAAGTAACTTCTTCTAATAGATTCATAATTTAAGAGTTGTTTTGGCCAGTCTTTTAAAAAGAATCTGTAGGGTTTTTATCCCTTAGAATACAAAGAGGATAAATTCCATATGAAGGTTCCCTTTGATACTCAAAGGAAAGCAATGTTTCTCTCCTCTCCTTCTCTTCCTTATTTCTTCCTACCCTTTCTTTAGAAAAAAAAATCAAATTATATTGCCAAATATTATTATATATGGAAGGGAGGGAAAAAAGAAGAGAAGGAATCAGGATTGTTTAGGGGAAAAAAAGTGATATCTTGGCAGAGAGGAGGCAAATGTTCTTTAATTTAAAATTTTGTATATAAAGACCTTATATTTAAACAGTGATGAAATAAAAGTTATAGAAGTGAACCACCCTTTATGCCTTCAGTCAGTAGCACTCATGGGAATAAGAAGTAATTAAACAATAGCCTCATAGAAATAATACCATAGAACAAACATCATAGGAAGAATCAACAAACATTTAGAAATTAGGTGAGTTAATATATAAGAAAATAGATTATAAAACTAAAATATATAAGGTAATATTATTAAGGTTGTATTTTTCTGGTATTTTTTACACATATGAAGTCTGATTTTTCAAATTTTCCTTAAAGTAGAATTTAACCTGTTAAGTATTGTTTAAATCTTTTTATTAGTACATTGATGCATTCACATATATGTTGGTAATAGCCAATTACAGTATAAAACAGAAGTTAATTTCTACATCATTAAAATGAATTTATTTATTAGAGTTCTGCTCATAATTTTGCTACCCTACTAGTCTTTTCTTTGTTTGACCTGAGCATGCCACGCCTCTACATTTATACTGAAAACAAACGCAACAGTGATGATAAGCATCCATCAGGAATTGAATTGCTTTGGCATGGTTTACATATGTAGCTAGGATTCAGGTTCAGTCAATACTACTTGTGTGAATACAGTTATAATCAAGGAAAGGACGTTTAAGCTAACAAATAAATGTCCTTCATATGGAAACTCTAGAATTAATAATGTATTCTTCCCTGTAATGATTAATAGCCTCTGACTGCCTTGAATTTTCCTTAGACAAGTAGGAGAAGAAAAGTGAAAAAAGTAAAGAATAACCTAAAGTTTTTAATTGATATAAGGAAACCACCTTTCTCTTATTTGTACTCCAGATGTTAAAACATACACTATTTGCATAACATCCAACTTCCTATGAAACCAGGAATGACAATGTTTTCCTGTTGAAGCCAAACACATGGATATATTCTACATAATAATACTTTATAAATGCAGTCTTTTCAATCAAATTTATTACATATTTATGCCAAAACCAATAAGTATTTTCAATCTCATAGATTAATTGCTTTATAGAGTAATTTGGTGGGGAAATAAGCCTGCATTTCTACTACCTGATAACGTTTTGCTCTGTTTTCAGTGTTTCGTGCTTTATAGGCACTTAAATATTGGACATGTGGATGAATTTCAATCCATTTGTACTTAAAATTTAATATAATTAAGTACATTATAAAATACACATAATAAAAATTAAGACAAATTTCAAGTTACAAATTACTGAGCTTGGGTTGCCAATCCACTCTTTTCTACTGTGACTGTGTTGAAGGGCTACAAATTTGTAAATAAAACATTTAGCATTCAGTGCTGCCCTGGCTTGGTCTGAATTATAGTCATCTTCTGAGCTCCTAAGATATATTCATCATTGCCAGCAGTAGTCTGAAAAAGCAAGACACTGTTTTGCTATTTTAAATGATACCATGAAGACTACGCCCTTTGCTTTTATTTTTCTTTTTGGAAAATTATGTGGTGACATCTTTCTCAAAATCACTCTTCATCCCCTCTTTCAGCATTCATGTGCATAGACTAAGGTGGTAGAGTTACATTATGTGCTGGGTTTAGTTTTTAAAGAAACCAGGCAAAGCAAATAATAATAGCATTAAAATAGCTTAGAAAATTCTTTAATGTGTCCATTAAGTTCACTATTCATTTTCCTTCTAGCATCAGAACAGGCCATTTTTCTTTAAATACCAGTTGAAATTGTCAACTTATAATTATAACCCTGATATAAAAATATTTAGATCTTTAACACAAGAACACACATAGTTCAGTGAGATGTGAGCCCCAAGGAGACAGCAGATCCACATCTCCCCACTACTCTCAAAACCAGG
Source organism: Glaucomys volans (assembly GCA_020662805.1). Taxonomy (NCBI): domain Eukaryota; kingdom Metazoa; phylum Chordata; class Mammalia; order Rodentia; family Sciuridae; genus Glaucomys; species Glaucomys volans. Next base: position 529,653 of record JAJEJO010004176.1, read on the forward strand.
CCTAAGGTAGACTTGAAGAGCCATTGTCAAGTGGAGGAGCTGTTTGATGACACTCTCTTTCTCTGGATTTGAACACTTGAATATTAGAGTTTGATTAATTTAAATGAGTCCTAGGACAGGATTCCACTGTTTTGCTAAAAAGTCTTTTAGTCTCCTTGAATTAAAAGCTTCATGGTGTCAGGCTGGTTCTAAGAGTTATGCAGGAAATGGTAAAACACATAGTGAACTTGAGTCTTGGTATTAAAAACTGTGAGTTTGAAAGTCATTTTTACCAGATACCTCATTTTCAACCAGTTACTCCAATACCTCATGCTTCAGTTTCCTTAATTATCACATGTGGGTCATATCACCCATCTCAAGCAATTAACATTAAATATCAGAACATTCACTTAGCCTATTGGTAGTTATTAGTTATTGGTAAACATTAGTGTTTACCAATAAATTGTAGCTATTAATATTAACAGTGGTTAGAATAATGACTAAGCCTTTTTGTATTTCTTTTTTTAAAGCCAACAACCCAAGGATGGTAGAGAACAATTTATATACAAGGTACCAGGTGTGTCCAACCTAGTCCTTCTTAAATTACCATGTTCCTTGTCTTGTGTAACATTTGCCTACCCATTCTGTCATTTCAAAATAAACTTATAAGCTAAAAATATGAAATATACTTTAATTATTCTTAATTTATTGATCTTCCTATTCTCAAATTATGCAGATTTTATTTGACAGGAACTAAGCTATGTTAAGATGTTTTATTCTGACCTCTTTTAAGAGACAAAGAGGGAATATAAAATATGTTTTGAAGAGTTTTATTCATCCTTAGTATTTTTTGCAGTTGGAGAGGTTTTAGGTACTCTTTAAGACTTGAATTATCACATCGTCTTTGTGGTGTGATGATAATGACCTTTTAGTGCCCTCCTTCTTTATTTAGCGAGTACAAATCAGTACCAAAACATTATCTGTAAATATCTTTGACATCGCAAAAGAAGTTCACGATGCTACATGTTCTTACTCTCTGTTGAATGTACAAATTGATTTTGTTTGAAAATTGACATTCTCATTATGGTATACCAATTCCAGAAAAAATGGAGCATTTACCTTTAAATTAGAGGTCAAGCTAAAATGAGATATTTGAGCATGAGATGGTGGGATACAAGAGAATATCATATAAACCTAATCCGTTTTCTAAAGGCTATAAGCTCTTAGGAAAAGTAGATGCTATTTATAATATTCATGGAGTTGTACTCTAACATCAGAGCTCATAATATCGTTTTAAATATATGATTCTCTGACTTTGAATAGTGCAGTGGTTCTCAGTTGAGGACAATCTTGTCTCCCAGGGTACGTCTGGTCATGTCTGAAGACGTGTTTGGCTTGTCCTAACCTGATGTGTATAAAGGAGGGTGGCAATTACTCCTGGCTTGTAGTGAGTAGAAGTTGGTGATGTCGCTAAAAATCCTACAGTACAAAGAACAGCACCTACTACTAGAGTTCTCAAGCTCAGTATGTTTGTCATGCTGAGGTTCAGAAACCTTGGAACAAAGCCATGACCTTTTAAAGAATATGTTGTGCTACGGGATATTTTTCATTCCCAGTCCAGGTCCACAGGGCTGGGACAGCACTCTGCTCACGAGCACCACAGTGGCCTTGGCGTTTGTCTTCCATTTTAAAGCTACAGTTTTCCAGGGTTCTATTTACAGAACACACCATAGTAAATCAGTTTCTAATGGAGCTGAAATGTGCTTTGGAAACTTAACAAGAAATACGAAAGCTCTCCGTAAGGAGAACTTGTGGAAAACGAAAACTGAACAGCAGGCTTCTAGTTTCTTCTCTCCCCAAATGGCCTTAGTGGATTCAAAAATGGTAAGTGTGAATCAAACTGCTTTGTATTTTAAGAAGAAGCATTTGGGAAGCATTGGTAGAATGCCTTCAGGACAAGAAATCTTCACTGTCACATGATTACTTATTTAGAAATGTGATGAAGTGTGAAGAAACTGCACCAGCAGGAAGAATCATTTAAAATTTAAAAAAAAAACTGAAAAACAATTTCATAGAACATGTACATGGATACAAATCAACTGACAGGCAGTAGAGCTTTCTTGTTTGTCACAAATCCACTGAATTTTCTTCACTAATAAGCCAAAAAGGAGCTCAACAATAATTTATCTGCATTAATGATCCGAGTTGGAGGGGGAAATAGAGCTTTTCACCTTTAACCTAATTTGCTTCATTTAACTCTAGTCAAAAAATGAAACATTTTAAAACCTGCAAAGCAGGGATGCCTTACCCACTTAGTTTTAAAGAATTTAAAGACTTTGATCATGTTAAATGCTATCAGAACAACTCCTAATGGGCCCCTGCTTCATCCAACTGGTCAATGTCAATGTGTATTCCTCTGCTACCCAACATGGTAAATAGTAGCCACGTGCATATTAAGCTCTTGAATGTGGCTCATCTGAATTAAGATGTACTGCAAATATAAAACACAAACTGTTCCAGCAAGTTGGGACACTGTGGCAGGAGGCTCACAAGTTCAAGGTCAGTCTCTGAAACTTAGTGAGACCCTGTCTCAAAATAAAAATGGCTGGGGATGTAGCTCAGTGGTAATGCAATCCCCAGTACTACAAAAACAAGCACAAACAAAAAAGACCACACAAACCAGATGTTGAAGGTTTGCATCCTCCCTAAATTAAAAATCCTTATTTTAATTTTTATATTGATTACATTTTTGAAATTATAACAATTTGGATGTATTAAGTAAAATATATTGTCGGATTCATTTTATTTCTTTTTTACTTTTTATGTTTTAGTTGAAAACTTGAAAGAACATTTTCAAGTGACTCATTATATTTCTATCTGATTGTTCTGGCTTAGACCTTCCAGTTTCAGTTAAGCAATCATTCTCATGATCAAGTAGGTGTTTATGAATGATGCCAACAGGAAGAGAAATGCATAATCCTACGTAGTTTGCTAGTCCCTTCCCTATGTGGTATCACTTTCATGTGTTAAGGACTGGTTTCCCTATTTCTGCCCCTCAGAATCCTTGTACCTGCTGCTTCTAATCCCCTTTCTTCCAACACCCTGCATTCTGTGTTTTCCAGGTCGTGAATTCCCTTTGATTCGGATGCCTTCTTTGCTCACTTCCACCTCTGTCTTGATGATCTCATTAGAAATATTCCTTCCTTATAATTGTTTCCCTCACTTTCAGGTGATCTCTCCCTCTTCAGACCTTCTGGGCATTTAATTGCTACCTGCCTTTCTCAAAACACTTCTAACACCTATATTGCCAGATGTTACATTCTCTGAGGGCAGGGGCGTGGGGGGAGTTCCATGGCTAAATGAGTTGGGAAAGCAGAGTCAAATTGACCTCTTTACTGGAGGATTTCTTAGGGCCCTTCATAGCTTAAATCTGTATTAAGAACTTTTAAAGAGCAATATGGAACACAGCATTTTTCCATATTTTTGACAGGAGCAATTTTTCCCCCATGCATAATTTAGGTCTGAGTTCCTAGCAACAAAACACCTTTTGAGAAACAGTGTTTTATATATACTACTAATCAGCACATGACTCTTGTGGGCTTCTTTTCTCTTGATTGGGGCCATTATATAAATCTCATTCATTTGCTTGAAGTTTCAGATTCGTATTTGTTTCCTAACATGTACTGTGTGTGGTTTATTGAAGCCAGAAATTATCTTTTTAAAAATTTTTAATTTGTTTTAATTAGTTATACATGACAGTAGAATGCAGGTTGATATATCATATATGATAGAGTACGAAGCCAGAAATTATCTTGGTTAGTACTATGCAACGTGAAAACTACCTGTTGATTGAGGTTAGTATACTGAGTGACCATGCTGCATTTGTATTAGTCTTACTACTAATAATAGCTGTACTAATTGGACATGTACTAGAAGCTAACCTTGCAGTTCTTACTATTGCCCAAGACTTTTAAATTTAAACTCTGACTAGTGGTAGAAGTATAGGACAATCTGCAACCTATTCAGTATGAAGTAGTAGCAGCATACCAGGCAAAGATACCACTGATGTATCTTTTTAGGACACAAGGAGTAAAATCACTGGAAAATATAGATTGGGGTCAAATTGGATACTAGAAATTGAGAGTTAAAAAGAGAGAATTTAAAGAAAAAATGTACGAGGGAGAAATAAAGACCAAATGGATAATAAAATATTACTTATATTATTAAAATATAAAGAAATATTTTAATTGTAAAAATAGTAGCCACATCTATCAGTTATTGACTTGGTTGTATGTCAAGTATAATTTACATTTTCAAAATTATGCACTTACTGACCAATTTCAATAGCCTCATTGATTGATTCATTGTTATTATACATATATGCATTGACTAACCAAAATTAGAATATTTAGGCATACTATAAGAGTTAAACATGAAAGATGATACTTAGAATATGTTAGAAGCAACCTGAGTACCATCCTATCCTATTCTATCCTTCATCATCCCTATCAAAGTTAGTCTTACTGCTTCCCTTAATTCCTTGCATTTGTTCTTTTTAGTTATACCTAACAGTAAATGCATTTTAACCTATCATACCTACATGGAGTATGATACCTTCCATTTTTGTGGTTGTACACGATGTGGAGCCGCACTGCTCATGTAATCATATATGAACATAAGGAAGTTATGTCCAGTTCATTCTACTGTCTTTCCCATTCCCATCCCTCCTCCCTTCTCCCCACTCCCCCACGTCCAATCCAGTGAACTCGAACACACACACACACACACACACACACATAAGATACACGCACATAAGATATGACTGAGAGAGACTATGTCTTGTGTCTCTTCATATTTCTAGTGCTTGGTAGAGTCTTCTCAGTATTTGCGGAATCCCTGGCAGTGGCATTAATCTAACCATCATGTTGAAGCAGGAGTAACTCTTTACTCAGATTCTGCTGTATGTACCTTAGGATTGGATCCAAGTTTCTCTTAGTAACCTACTCTAAATATCATCCCTAACTTTTTCTATATCATAAACATGTTTTCATCATTGATGAGCAGTGTTTTTTACAATCTGCTTACTGTGTTTGTGGCCAGGTGCTTTGGGAGGTTAAAGAGAAAATGAAACACATACTTCTTTTGTCTTCATGAGAATCAAGATCTGGTTGGGAGGAAAAAAAATAACAGATCACTAGAAAACAAATGGAATGTGAATTCTCACTTCTGTGGAACATATACATCAGTTCAGAAAAGGGGAATGGAAAGTGGGACCAAAATAAACAAGTAAAGCCAGTTTAAGTTTAAAGACTATGTTGTGGTGGATATGGGAAAAATCATGGAGATTATTGAGAAGAGGGTCCACAAGCCCAGGGAGGTTAGGAGAGACTTGGAAGGGACGGCCATGCCAGAGACTACTGTAGACTTTGGAGTATGTTGGAAGGCTGTGCCTCTCTAAGGCAGTGCCCCTGGGATCAGAGTAGAAGCAGTGTTTGAGAGAAGAACAAATGTAACCCATTGACTGAGTGGAAATAGATGGTTAAAAACAAAAATGTCAGTGAGACGGTCAAAAATTATCCCAGGGTACTGAACACAGATAAAAAATAATAATAGCTAATGATTTTGAGCATTTTCTCTGTACCAAGTAGTATTTTATGTGCCTTTTCAGGATTTTCCTAAGTTTTATGATGCAATTATTAATGTAAGTACTAACATTTCCCCATGTTATTAAATGAGAAAACTGAAATTTATAGAGGAAATGTAAGTTGTTCAAAGTCACAGCTGAGCAGGAATTTTAATGAAGACAGCCCTAAATCCAGTGCTCCAACTTCTGTGCTATCTTTGTCTCACATCCGACAGAAGCAATGATGACATAGATAAATTTGGGATGAGGAGCTAATTTGAGAATAAGAAATACTGACATATTTAACATAGAGTTTGGGTTGGAAACAATAGTATTTCCAGGTGAGATTTAGAGATAAAAGACTTCATCTTGGATAAACTGGAGATCTAAATAGCTATCATCAGAGAGAAACAAAATCCTCAGCATCATAATAGAGGTATTAAAGATTGCATTTTTCAATAGATATTACTCCTTAGAAGTAATGAATTTGTAAGCATGCATATTGGTATTTCATGTTATGTGACCCTAGCCTAGTGACCTACAAACTTCTTTGACTACACATTTCTATGACAAAGAATTGCTGAGCATATGTCACTGGTATATGTAATTTGTTTTCCATTATTCATACGATAGTGCAGCTGGTGAAGAGTTCATACTGGGAAAAGAGGCAGCTTTACCAACTTCTGGTTTGCTGCTTCTTGCACTGTCAGCCTCCAATTCAGTCTGAGTTTCCTTTGCAAGGCACTTTTTAATGTCATTTCTTCAAGTCATTGAGTTAATATTTTTCCATATAATGGAAGCTCTTGCAAACTCCCACTGTGTTACAAACCTACTGTAAGTGAAAGAAAAACCTGATTATCTAAGCCTGCCTTACAATCTCTCCTATTCACTGTATTTGCCTGAATGGCACTAGCCATTTGATTTAGGAGCTCAGTAAGGGTTCTGGTATCATCCGTATTTTAAATACCATAATTTCTAATATACAAATTGCCACTCTAAGGATTCCTTTCCACACCCAGTAATATCTTTAGCAGCTTCCTAGCCTTACAGGGAGCTTCTCTGCACTTTGGAGACCACTGACTTTGTTCTGAACTTTCTCAAAGATCAAAAAGCATTCCCCCATCTCATTTTCCAGGATTTGCTGCATGGGCAAGTCTGAGATTGCTGTATCTATACGCTGTAGGGTGGGCAGACTTCTGTCCAAACCCCACACAGTCGTTCCCTTTCCAGATTCCAGTCTTTACAGTTTTAGTCTCTTCTTACAAGAGCCTCATTCCTTTTTTGATCATTTTAATTTCCCTTTTCCCCTTTAATTACTTTTAGCTTTGATCTTTTGTGTTTTGTAATTCTTGGATAAGATATTGAGAACTTCATATTATTTCCAGAGTAAGCCACTGTATGCTTTGTATGTTTCCAGAATCTTCTTTCATAATATCTAGAAACTCATGTCTTTTCCAAGTGCAATCTCTGTGGAATGAGAACCTCCCTTTTATCTGTCATTTGTAAAAGTAGTACCAGGGTCAAATACTCAGTAAGCATTCTCTTAGTGAGAATAAGTTAGATGCTATTCAAATGGTAATGCCAAAAATATTAATTAATCCTTGTAAAATGGTAATGCCAAAAATATTTATTAATCCTTGTCAAGTGAGTAGGAAATATTATTAATTAATATGTGTTTTATTTAGGTTATTGCTTTTAAGTTTATTTTTAGTTCCTATATTTTCTTGTTACACACTTCCTTGTTTTGTTTAGCCTTGAATAAAGGCTTCCCTATGCTTAGAAGATAACAATCTTATTGTGTAAATAGATAGTTTAGTCATACTTCCCTTGGAAATGTGCTATCCTTTGAACCATAAAAAATAAGCCTTAACATTGAAAAATAGTGTGAACATTAAGATAGTAGACAGTAGTCAAGAATTTCTTTGGGATTATTTTTTTTAAATTTTTTTCAGTTGTTAATGGACTTTTATTTATTTATATGCAGTGCTAAGAATCGAACCCAGTGCCTTGGACATGTCAGGCAAGTGCTCTACCACCCAGCCACAACCCCAGCCCATCTTTGGGATTATTTGAGATCAGATACACTGATGTAGTTAAGTACACGGTTTAGAAAATTGGTGATCTACTCATTTCTCCAAAGTATATAAATAATGAAGTATATTTTAAAATAACTTATAAATTCCCAACATAGTACTGATGGGAAACATTTATTAAAATTATAAATGTGAAAAACTTTTAAAGCTTGTAAATAACTGAATTAACTTCCTTCCCAAGCTAACAAGAAAAAAGGGTTTGACTTTTTGATGTGTAAACAAAAAACGTAGTTCTAGTTTTATTTTGAAATCAGTATGGAAATGCATCTTTCTATACATTCCTTATTGAAATCAACCTAGCCAAATGGATAGTAGCAGAAGATGGCTCAGAATTAGGAATTTTTTAGAGTATTTCACCAGAGGTACTTAGCTAAATGACTTCTTGATTTCATAAACATTAAGATTAAAATAAAAGCATTTTTGTCCTTTTCCATGAAATATTTATATTTTCATATGACAAATGTACTTAGAATCATATCAATAAAATTATTTCAAAAACTGATTTGAGAAACAATTTATCTCTAAAATGAGTAAACAATTGTACATATTGATCTTTACCTTCTCGTACAGTTTGCTAGATTGCAGCAAACTGGAAAAGTCCTGGAAGATGGGGGACAGACATGCTAAGTGAGATCAGCCAATTCCAAAAATCCAAAGACCGAATGATCTCTCTGATAAGTGAATGATGATGCATAATGCAGGGTGGAAGGGAGGCAAGAATGGAGGAAGGATAGATAGCATAGAGGGAAGGGAGGGGTGGGGTCGGGGTGGAGGGTAAGAATAATAACAGAATGAGACAGACATCATTGCCCTGTGTACATGTATGAATGCACAGATGGTGTGACTCTACTTTGTGTACAACCAGAGAAACAATAGCTGTACTCCATTTGTGTACAATAAATCAAAATTAAATAAATTTTTAAAAATGTAACTGATATTTAATGAAAAAAAAAGATGGGGGACAGAGGGCAAAGTGAAAAACAGGAATAGAAGGGAACAACTGAATGGCTCTTGGTGTGGGGAGAGTTAAAAATGGCAGGCACAACTGAAGAGCCCCTGTTTGAATCTGGTGATAAGGTTGTGTGCAAAATTTTTTTGTTCTCTGCATACAAAAGAAAAAATTCAAATCAGGCCAGTGTGAAATATAGCACTACTTTTGCCAGTGACATCATGGGCTTCACGTTGTAAAACAACAGTGTGGGTCTGGGCTCAGTGGCAGAGCTCTTGCCTCATGTGCACTGAGAACTTCAATTTGGTAACCAAGAACAGAAGGTTTGTAGGTGCCGATGCAAACAAAACGGCAGCAGATTGTCAAGTTGCTGTGCATTGCCTGTATAGGATCTAAACTGGAAATTCCTTTGGCTAATTGTCTCACATTGTCAAGCTAGAAGTCCATCATAGAGGGAACCTGGGCAAGACTACCTTTTGGAAAGTAAATGTAAACTCACCCACATGGTTGGAAAAGTGATCAAACATGATGTAATTGTCACTCTTCTGTGAGCCCAGTACTTTTCCATCCTTATTGGAAAACACAAGGGTCTGAGAACAAAAGTGCTAGTGACCTTGAAATAAGGTATATGTTCTATGTGGGTAAAATCACTTCAACAAATGTAAATTATTGGATTTAAAAGAGGCTAAGAAGGTGAATGAAAGAGGCTTGGAGAACTTGATTCTTCATACAGTCTCAGAATTTGGAGAGGGTGTAATAACAATTATATTGGTATGATGGGTGACAGTATTGGCTCTAATCTCCCAATGAAGAGACTTTTCTGACCTACCCAAGAAGGAAACGTCCTTCCCATTTTCAATTCCTTGTCTTAGTCATCATTTAGAGAGAGAGTAGGTATGAACACATGACACTGGTTCTGTTGACATTTTAGCCATGCTTGCTTCTTTTGATATATTAAACAACTTCCTTTTGTCTTTGTGAATTGAAAAGCTTTTGTAGAAGAGGATTCAACAATGCTGAGGAAGTAGATGGAATGCATTCATTATAGCATAAAAATAGGATAGGTAGAGCTCTTCTTCATACATTTCTTTGTGTCAGTGCTTCAACTTAAAAAACATGGTTATTGAGAAAAATCTCAACTCCAGGCCAAAAAATGAGGGTTCAGTGCCTCCTGAGGATGCTAACCAGCCTAAAATTTGTCCTACACATTCTACTTATTATTTAAGACACTAGGTCTACTCTTCAGATGGCACTGGCTTCCAGAAAGACAGTGTGACTGGCTGTTTGTCACATCCCTTCTTGAAAATGCTATAGCACCCTCAAGAGAATTGAGAAGGAGACCTTGTATGGTAGTTCATTCCACTGGTGAATGAAGAAACAAATTCAAGATAGCATCTCTCAGTATGCTGGGAACAAATGGGGATAGAATTCTACCAAAAAATGCTCAGGAAAAAACCCTCATTTAGATACTAATGCTATTCAAAACTATGTGCATCACATTTGGGTGTCTCTATAAAGAAGATGCATCCTAGTATTTAAAATTACTGTGTATAAATGTATAAACAACAAATAAACAAGCTTTAGAAAGATGTGGAGTCAAAGAACTTGAAATATTTATTAAGCCCTTTGAAGGGCTGCTGCAGTTAAATCATGTGGCTGCTTCCCAGTTGGCAAGGGAATGGCATTGCTCAAAGGCTTCATATTGAAAAGCCTCACGCAGCTATCTAGGCAAGAAGTTTGGCACTGGTGCTGAAAAACTACAAAGACAAATGCCCAAATCATATGATTTGTATTCTGCAGTCATTCTCAGTTTCAGTGGCAACAGAGAATAGGAAAGGATGAAGTCAGATTACAGAAATAGAATTTTTGAGAAGGGATTTAAATATCTAATGCATATTCCCACAGAAGACCGTAACTATAGACCTGCCGTCAATCTCTTCTTACTAAAGTTCACCTGTTTACCTTTGGGCAAAACATCTCTAGAAAATCTTGGTTTTAAAGAAGAACAATACTCCTTCTATTTAAAAAAAAAATAGAATTTTCTGCTTAAACCTCTTCAGTAGATTATCTCTCACCATATTTTTAAATTGCAAGGTGACCATTCTGAAGTGAAGTATAGTCATAGAGCTACTATATAGCAAAATGAAGTGAAAAAAAATATGTGCTCTTCCTACCGTCAAGGACTTATATGTTCATTTAGATTTCATGTTCTCAGAAACAACAATGCTCCGTACACAGGGATTCAGGGGATCCAGACAAAGAGAAAAGAGATGCTAAATTTTCCACTTGGTCCCATTTATTAACTATAATGAAAAAGTTACAATCCTTGTTTTATATTAGTGAATAGGAGTATTGTGTTCTTAGTGTGCATTTATTTTTTATTTACCTTAAAATATAGTTTAAAGCTAGAAATAGAAGTATCTTAATGATAAATGAGTCGAATGTTATCCCATAAGTGTCAAAGTGTCACATTTTAATATTTAAAAATCATCCAAAGGGATCCAGCATGGCTCAGTATCTGGGTGAAGTACATTATTCTACTTTTATTCTCCATCACCGTATTACAGCCAAAACACTGCTTAGGGCATGGTGTAAGGGCACAGAGTAAAATAAGAATCATTCCTATTCCTACTATCAAGGCAAACTACTTAAATTCTTCCCAACGTTTACCAGAGTTCTTGATATATAGCAGGGGCTCAATTCATAGTTGTTGAATAAATAAAATCAAGTGTTTATAGAAAGTCTGGCATTCAAGGGATAGGATTTTTAGTCAGTGAAAGCATAACTCTATAAGGCAATTATCAGGTGAGCATTAGGAACACTGCATAATTATCATTTTCTTTATCTCCACTGTGTTTAGTGATTAATAATCTTCATATTTTTAAAAAGTCAATAGTTTCACATATCCATTATTGCATAATCAAAAGCCAAAAATAAAAAGCAGAAGATACTTAATTCTATATTATTCCCCATTCTCCACATTTCAGTCTGTTCCTATAGACGTATTTCTGAATTTCAAATGCTGTGGAGAGAACTACTGACATTAGGGTTGGCAGAAAAAGATATAGTAAATTATATGCAAAAATTCCAGGTGTTTTTTTGTGGGAACTACAAGCGTATTGGCTTTAACAAGTTTGCACTTCTATATTTAGCATCTCAAGCATTAGAAAATTGGCTGCTTTCAAAGTATATTTAAAGTAGGTTGGTAGTGTGAGGTTTTCTCCTGCCTAAGGAACTGTTTCTTATTTTTCCAAGTTTCAAAATAGACCTACTTAAATCACGTATGCATTTGAAAATGATGCATTATCCTGAGTTTATTAAGCCAATAAAAACATAGCAATGCAATCATATGAATATTTAAAAATATAAGTGCCAATGCCTTTTAAATACAAATCCTTGTCCAGAATAGTTTTCTATTTTAATACTAATGGTCTATTAAATGTCAGGAGAAAAGAGGAAAAAAAAAAACCATAACAAGGAATCATAGGACTAGTTTTTCAAGGAATATACTTTAAATTCTCATTCAAGAGAAGTGAATCCATTAAAATAATGAACTTAAGATTAATATTTTATAAAACATAAGATAAAATATATAGATTTTCTGTGGCAGAAACTTTTCAAGTTACACCAATTTGGAAATTATTATTTCACTTGGTCACTTAAAATTCTTTTGAATTACATTGAACTCATGTTACAAGCCCAAAACACAAGACCTGTTTCTCCTATCTTTAATATGGCTTCGTCTTTCCATTATACTGCATACCATGTAGTTCTAGCAGAAAGTATTTCCAGAGCCAGGAATTGTTCTCTCCTATTGTACACTCAAGACAGGAGTAAATTTCCTGAAACTAAAAATTTTAATTATCCAGGGAAGATATCTGAAGGGCACATGGAACTGGACAGTGATTGGGGTGGAGACTGGAGATTGGGAAGAGCACTCCAGGGAGCGAGGTTCCTTGTGGAAGCCTAAGGTAGGATACAGGGTTAGATCAGGAGGGCTCTTCAGGCCAGGCGTGGTGTATGAACTTTATGAGGGCAGTGGTGAACATGGAAAGTTTCATCTGGGCCTGGGGGAGGTATGGTAGCGTGGAGGGTGATCAGACCTGCACTTTAAAGAGACTGTGCTAGCTACTGTTTAAATTCCAGACCAGCCTAACAACTTAGCAAGACCCTGTCTCAAAAATAAAAATACAAAAATAAAAGGGGATGTAGCTCAATGGTAGAGTGCCCCTGGGTTCTATCCCCAGTACTATGAAAAAGAAAGAAAGAGAGAGAGAGAGAGAGAGAGAGAGAGAGAGAGAGAGAAGGAAGGATAAGAAAGAAAGAAAGAAAGAAAGAAAGAAAGAAAGAAAGAAAGAGAAAGAAAGAAAAGAAAAGAAAGAAAGAAAGAAAGAAAGAAAGAAAGAAAGAAAGAAAGAAAGAAAGAAAGAAAGAAAGAAAAGGAAGAAAAGGAAGAAACGAAAAGAAAAGAAAAAAGAAAAAGGGGGCGGAGGGAGGGGGAGAGAGAGAGGGAAAGAGAGGAGAGGAGAGGAGACGAGACGAGATGAGACGAGAGGAAGAAATGGACTACAGGAGACAAGTCTGGAGTCCAGGTTAGAAATTCAGGAAGAAAAAGGTGAAAGAAGTGAACACACTTTAAAGATAATTAGGAGGTAGAACACACAGGATTTAGGCTTCAGGTAGTTGTAAAACGGTAAGGGAGAAAAAAGAGTTAAGACTATCACCCAGGTTCCGGGGTCTGCATGATACCATTTACTAACTTGGGGACCACAGACCTAAGATTAGCTTATGGAGAAAGTGGGATAAATTCAATCAGTAATACAGTTAATTTATATCCTGTGGGATATAAAGGTTAAGATATCCAGGTGGATTATGGAGTCATCCTGGAATAGTGATATGGATTTACAGAATTTACAGAGGACTTGCCTATAAATCGTAATTGAAGCAATTGAAAAGAATGATATTACCCAGGGAGAGAAAGTAGGATGGAAGTATAAAATGCCAGTACCAACACTTAAGTAAGGAGCTGAAACATCAGTGAAAAGTAGGAAAAAACTAGAAGGCTGAGGTTACAGCAAAAAGTGGCTTTTAAAATGTAGTAGTGTTTATGCCAAAGGCCAATAAGGAGTCAAGATCAGGATGAAAACTAACCATTAAATTAAACCACATGGTTTAGTAGGATGGTGGGCACAGGAGTGGACTGGAGTGGGTCAAGGGGAAGGGAGGGTCTGAGACAGATGATATAGGTAGCCAGCTCTTAAATAGAAGTGTGGTGATAATGTTTAGAGCAGCACAATTCACTATAGCCAAACTATGGGACCAGCCTAGGTGTCCATCAACAGATGAATGAATACAGAAAATGTGATATGTATACACAACTGAGTTTTGTTCAGCTATAAAGAAAAATGAAATTACATCATTTGCAGGAAAATAGAACTAGAGAACATTATGTTAAGCTAAATAAGTTAAGTTCAGAAGGTTAAAGGTCCTATGTTTTCTCTCATGTGTGGAAGCTAGAGAGGAAGGAAAAAAAAAAAAGATAGGGGCAGATCTCATGAAAATCAAAGGGAGAACAGTAAAGGAAAGGAACCAAAGGGGTGGGAGGTGGGAAGGGAAGGGGGAAGTACTGGGGAGTGATATTGATCAAATTATATTGTTATGTTGTGTATTGTGTGCATGTATGAATATGTAACAACAACAAATCCCGTCATTACGGACAACTATTATGCACCAATAAAAAATGTGGGAGAAAAAAGCTTAGTGTTAAATGAAGAGAAGCAATCAGGTAGTATTAGATAGATAAAAGAGTTTAAGAGTCATTTATTTCGCCAGGACAGATTTCAGCTGTTTAAATGCTCATGTGAAATGCCCAGTAGAAAAGCAGACTGAAGTCATATTTAAAAGAATAATAGCTAATAACAATAGCTTATACTCAATTGAGTGCTTAGTGTGTACTGAGCACTCTTCTGAAAAGTTCTTTATGTGTATAACTCCACTGATGTTTACAAAAGCCTAGGTTTATTTTGCTTTGCAGATAAAGGGATGAAAAGCTGGAAAGTTAGAAGGACTGATAGGATAACTTCCCTTATAACGTAGAAAAGAATGGGATCCAAAACAGGCTAAGGAATTACCTTTTTATAGGAAGAAAGTTCTAAAGGACCAGAAGCGGGAGGTATGAGATGGAGGCAGGCACATTTATGGGTTTGGAACTTCTGTTTTGTTTGTCAATCAGAGGATGAGGGCATCTGCACAACACCGTAGTGCTGAGATAGTGGGCTGGTAGGTTGGAAGTGTGGCGAAGGTTTCCATGAACCCTGTGTTGAACAGGAGAGAACATTGCCTAGAGAGCATAGGTGATTTCTAAGGAGCACCAGGGCTTTGATACAAGTGGAGAGCCAGAACAGGTAGTGCCGTTCATCACCAGCGTGGTGGGTTTCCCCTGGTGTGGGACTTCAGGCCTGTGGGAAGATAGTGCTGTTAAGACTATCTAGGAAAGTTCTAGGAGTCAGCATGTTGGATCCACCACAGGACATGGAAGACCTTGGAGGCAAACCAAATACACAGGGTTATGGGGAGGATGGGGAGAGAAGGAGGGTGTGGATTCATTTAATTGGCACTTAATTGCACCTTCCTCAAAAGTGGAGTATGATTGGACCTAATTAACCAGGTAAAAGAGGAATGGATCATGTCCAGAGACTTAAAAAAATAGCTTACTTAAGGGGCATATGGGAACTCTCTGTACTTTTTTTTTCCCTGTATACCAAAAACTACTCAAAAATAATAAATCTATTAATTAAAAATATATATCTGTGAATAGATAACATAGGGACCATGTAAGTATCATTTACCATTCTTTTTGGAAGAATTGATTGATTAGTTAGCTAAACTTGAATCACATAGTTAATCTTCTCCAGAGTTACTTTGAATTGAAGATGGGCAGAAAAAAGGAGGAAGAAGAAATAAGAAACATATTGTTGAATCCCCAATTTGTACAAGGGACTATACTGGGTTTATTTTAAGTTTTATATAATTTAATGTGTGGACTAAACCTATGAAGTAGGACCACATGTACATTTTGCAAATAAGGATACAAAGATAGAGAGATGTTACCTAAATTTTCTGAAGTGGCTCAGGAGGTAAGTGGAGGCAAAGTTTAGAATCATTGTCTATTGACAATGAGTGCATGCTCATTATCCCACACTGACTTATGATTCTGTTCATTAACATTTGGTTGTTTTATGTAGCCTTACATTTTGAAAATTCTCTGAAACCGTGATGAGAAAGTTTGAATAAAGGTACCAATAAACCTTACCTGTCAAAAGAAAGATTCACTAGTGAACCAATAGGTGGCAGTGTAACATGGCAGTCATATATTTAGATAATCTTGTTAATTGACAAATAACTGTTTGAGGCACCATGTGTTGTGCTAAATGTTGTGCTTGGTTGATGGAAAGAAGGAAAGAGAGATAAAGAAAAGATGGGAATGAAGAAGAAGAGCAGAGATAAAGTAAAAGGAACTCTCAGGAAGCTAAAATTATAATAGGACCTATATATTCTTCAAAATTCATCTCAGAATTCAACTCTGGAAGCCCCAGATGCCAGCAAACCCTCTAAATATCTATCTGACATGGTGCCAACAGTGAACAGTGTAACCACTGATAAAATGTCCACGTTTTAGACCACACGACACCTTGAGGACAGGAAACTGCCCAGCTTTGAACACCTTGGAACCAGTGATTGAGCCAGTGCCTAGGTTGGGTAGAAACAAAATAAACATTGATGGATGAATAAATGAGCTACTTAATGAAAGATGTCTGACTGTTTTATCACTTTATTTCTCTTTAATCTACATTTGGGAGAAGTTCTATCAGTATCTTTTCTAGGGAAAAATTCAGTTTCCCTCCATATATGTCATAGGTTACCTGGGGAAAGTGTATCATTTTCTTTAATGAAAACTGAAGTTCTTTAGAATCCTCTGATTAGACATGTGTAGTCATACACATCATCCATTGTGCCACTGATCTGTTAGTAAAAATGAACTGTCTTTAGGATGAGAATATGGAACAAAGTGACTGGCAGGCATAGTGGTTGGAATATTGTGATCCTGAGGAAGAGAGAATATCTAACAGGCTCTAACCATGTGCCAGAAATAAATTTTAGACATGTCTAATCCTTGTAACAGTATTATGAACTAATTACTGTAATTAAGTCCATTTTATAGGTGTGAAAATGAAGCTCAGAGAATCTAATTTGCCCAAAGACATTAACTGGAGCAACTGGATTTTCTTCTTCTTCTTTTTTTTTTTAACTAAAATGCCCTTATCAGATGCTAAGTCCTGGAGAGATTAAAACCTTGCTTAAAGTAGCACTGTCAGAAAGAGGGGGTGAGGGAAAGACTCCAGTTCAGGGTTATAGGACTCAGGACCCCATACTTCTTATTCAGCCACATTTCCTCACCACAGATCTCTTTACAAAGAGACTTGGGAAACCCATTTCACTCTCCCTCTCTCTCCTAAATTAGCATCACACTAAGGGAAGCCTGTAGAAATGGATGCAGGCGTTTTTCTCCCAGCCTCTGAGTTGAAATAATTTCTCTTGCTTTAGCTTTGGTAATTTTCCACTAGTCACTCTTCCTGAAGCTTTGGCCTGGTCCAGGTGCCACCAGGTCCAGATACCCAGGAAGCCATCCTAGAGCTTTCAAGCTTCCAGTAGCATCCTCAGCTATCCATCAACAGTATCTCAGATTAAAGCACAGATAGAGGACAGACAGGAGTAACTTCATGGGGAAACAAGGGGCATTTGAGCCTACCAGTCATCTAAATAGCCAGATGCATTGGTATCAACAGGTTCAAAATGCCATATGTCACTTAGAATTTTATTCTCATTTTAACAATGCTGTTTTGATGCATAATAAATAAGCCTGAAAGCAAATATGCAAAAATACTAACAGAAAGAATATGGATCATTGATATTAGGACAATGAAATAAGTGAGTTTTTTCTTTTCTTTTCCAAATTTTTGATGATGTGTTTTCAGTACCTTTAAAAATCCATATTAAAGTTATCTTTATTTTAAAAAGCATTCTTTTCTTTGATCTAACAGCATTCTGAAAGTAGCTAAAGAGGACATGGATAGATGAAACAATATAGTCCAGATTCCCAAATGATAGATTTATTATCCTACAAACTTTTCTGCAGTGGATTGGAGAGGAACTAGAGTACATAACAAAGACTGTTTATTCACTGAGTCACAAGATTTCAGGGATGAAGGAAATCTTCATCCCTTGCTCCATATGAATGGCCTAGGAGATGGAAATAAAGCAACAATCAAAACTTCTCTCAGCTTTACAACAGCAGAGGGACCCTCCCTGGATCCCCAATAGCCAATGGACTGCCTGGGCTCCTGTAGCTGCCATCCTGGAAGTCCACCTCTAGGGGCACTCTGCTATTTTTTGTAATAATGCTCAAGTCCTTTGAGTAGATGATCTCAAACCCCCTTCCCACTTCACCCTATCATTTAGCAGAAGAAAAGGCAGAATTATTTCAAAAAGAATGCTAGAAAGGGGAAGAGAAAATAAGTACAAAACCATGGACATAAATGAGAGTATGGAGAACAGATCCTTTTAAATGTAACTTGAATCTAGCTATAGATCTGCTTTCTGAGAAGCCAGATTAAAATGTTCTTTTCCATGCCTAGAGTGCTATGAATGCTGAATGAATCCCTCGGAGCTGGGTGCCTCCTTTGCTCCTGCGGCATCTGAGAAGAGTCTCAGCCTCCACTGCTCATCTGTTCTCTAGGTAGCTAACCTGCTGTATCAGGCAGTTTCCAACTGCCCTTCTCTCACCTTCTGGTCTCTCAGGGAAGAAAAGTGCTTCTCTTTCAGACCCAGAATTCAACATCTGGATGTGGCCTTCCTGTGTCTACCTCCTTTACCCTTCCTGTAAGTCTGTGAGATCAGCAGATTGTCCAGTCACCCAAAGCATTTCATTACGCAAACGTCAAGGCTCTGTCTCTTCCCATATGGCAAGCTTCGTACTCATCCTTTCCAGTGGATCTTAATTTCATTCTGATCCATTGTCCCATTATAAATATGCACCTATTTGTCCTACCATGTGTTCCCATTTTGTTTAAAATAATCACTGAGCCCATGTTTTAGCTAGCTTCTTACCCTATTCTCACAAATGGGCAAAAGGCCAGAAACATCCAATGATATGTTTTGGAAGACCACCTCACAGCTGCGTCCCCATCAGAGAACTAGAAGATTATACCCTTACCATCCCTCAAAGCCCATCCCCAGTCCCAACCTTTGCCTCTTCATCTGGAATTTCCCTGAATTTCTTTTCTTCCCTGAGAGGTACCTCTGACTGAAAACATTTGTAGAGCAAAGATAGTTGACACACTCGGAATCCAAAGAATGTTCATGCCACCCTGCCTCCAGCTACCCACTCCTCTTTTTACCCCAGGTACTCTCTGGGCCCTCTCCTCAGGGATTGATCTTGCATAATCCTAATCATTACAGATTTATAGCATCAAAATACCTTAACCATATAGTAACAATAACATATACAATAAGAGGAGGGTTGATCACTCACACATGCTCTTACAGGAGAATAGGCAGCTCTCTCCCTGGTAAGAAAAACATGGGTCTCCACCCCACCACAAAAATAAAAATCCCAGGATGCCTCAGAATTCAGTTTCTTTTCTTCATGACGTGTTGTAAAGCACGTCAGCTGCTCCTTGTTGCTGTGCAGATCACCCAACATCGGGTCACTGAGAGAGAGGCAGCGCTTGCTCGCACAGCTGATAGGATTAGGAGCCGGTGCTTTGTCAGCCCAGACTGAGTCCAAGAAAGCCCCAGCACAGGCAGGTGAGATGTGAGGAAGAGTGGATGTGGAGGACTGTGGGGTGTCTTGGTTGTATGGTGCGCATGTTTTCTCTTTGGCAGTGAATTTGTATTGTCTTTTCTGTGAAGTTTATAGTCTGGGGGGCTCCTGTCAACAAAAACATGTCCTTCATCTCTCTTCTGGGTTCAGGCATTGGCCACTTGCACCTTATTGGATTTTTGTGAGGCTCAAATAAGATTATATATTACATATTATATATTTTGGTCCTAATTAGATAAAGACATTTCTTACCCCACCCCCAATATGCAATATCTCCTCTGTTTCTTACCAGACCTAGACAAGTGTATTAACTATAAGTGTTTGATTTTCCTCAGACAGGGAGTATTTTCTAAAATCCAGCAATACATTTGTTTTTTTAAAGGAAAAGCCACAAAATTACAAAACAAGATAATAAGTATTGAAGTAGGAAATGATGCATAAGAATATGATAAATCAGATAGATAAATATCTATATTATGCTGCATTAAATTATATATCTTTGATGGTGTCATCCAAATGTTATATTTCTCCCAAGGACATGAGAGATCCTGGAATGAAACTAAAGACAGAAAAGATATTGTCATTTGTAAAACTTGCCTTCTAGAACAGCAGAAAAACAGGCTTGGGTTCCAAAAGTAGAGAGCTAAGAGGCATCTGAACAGTAAACCATCAGCCTTTCCCTTGGCAAGGTTGCTATGGTGACAACAGGGCTACTGCACAGCCTCTCAGTGCCTGCACTTCTGCAGGAAAAGCTTTCATTGAACACATGTTGGATTTTTTAGGCACACACACCATCATCAAATACAAAAACATATTGGAAGCAGCTTTTATCCAAGTCATGTGCTGAACAGAAGTTCTTCATCCTGCCCTGATAGGCTCCTTAATGTAGTTATGGGATTACTTGTTCATGCATTCATTGGACAGTTACATTGGTGCCTACTGTGTGTCAGGAATTGTGCTAGGCACTGGCTTACAATCCTTGGTGAAAATAAACAAGTAAATGAGGAGTTATGGCACAAGATCATAATGGCTCTCCTAGGGTAAATGCAGGTGTCCTGAAAGTATTAGGGAAGGTTTCTTGGGAGAAGTTGTCTAAAACGAAACAATGTATCCTTAGGAAGAGGAGGATGGGCAGAGAGGATAGAAGAAATGCTCTAGACAGAGACCTCAGCTTGTGAAGCCCTCTAGAGGAAAAAGAACAGGAAATCTCCAGGAAAAGGAAGTGCTACAATTTGAGTAAGATCTATTTGAAGTGGAGGGAGAGCCCCAGAGCCTGAGGGTGTGGCTGGGAGGGAGGATCCCTAGTAGAGAAAAGGCAAGAAATGAAATGGAGAGGTAAACAGAGCAACCAGATCCCATAAGTTCTTTGTGCTCTGTGAGGAATATTACCTGGAGAGCCACAGGGAGGTTATTAATGAGTTTTAATGAGAAGCACGATTTGATTTAGCCCTTCATGAAAGCCTTGTGAAAAAACTGAAAGACAAATTGGCAAGAAAGGAAAAAGTAAGACTGGAAGAAAGACAATTTAGCTATATTCCTGTTGAAACAACATGGAGTGATTATGGTTTAAACTCTAAATGAAAATAATGGAGATAACAGTGGACAGAAGTGATCAGATTCAAGCTCTTTAATACCAGGGTAACATGGTATTAACTTGGTGGTTAATGCCATGTGTGGGTTGGATAAAGTGAGAAAGATCAAGAATCACTCTGAAGTTACAACTTGAACTCCATGGAGGGTGTTTCTTCTATTAGGTTCCCAAACTCAACACTCGGTTTTTGGTAGGGAACTCATGACTTAATTCCTATATTACTGTATATAACCTCAGACTCAAAATTTTAGAAATAATAGACTACATGAACTATCACTTTCCTGAGGCCCATATCTGAAATAGCTGTGGGTGAAGGACAAATGAATTAATCACCTCTCCACCCCAAATAAAGAATCTAAGATCACTAACCTTGCTGCTTAAGAAGCTAAGTATACTGATTGAAAAGGGATAAGGATTTATGGAATAAAATCTCTTTGGGGGTTACAGGAGGACGACAGGAATTTCAATAATCGTGTAACTTTGGGATCTTTCTGTACTCACAATGTGCACCCTTAGGTTTGAGATTTGAAGACTCAAGAGAAATGTTTGGAGGGCAGACAAATGGGGACAGTGGAGGTTCAAAAACAATCTCCAGCAGTCACATTCCTTCCAACTAGAAAGCAAACTGTTTACCCCACATTGCTATTTAGAATTTTCTCCAATATTGAATAAAGTATATGTAAGTCATTAGGTTGAATTCCATAACCAGGTAAGATTTAATAATACGAAGTGAAATAAATCAATACATGTAACTTGATCCTCACACAGGTTTTTTGAGGTTTTTTTTTTTTTTTTTTTTTTTTTTTTTAACAATTGTGTCTGCATGAAAAATACCTTTTCTGCCTGTCACTAAAAGACATCAGCAAATATTGACGGGACCACCTGTACCTGACCTTACTGCCCTTTGGACGGTTCTGCTCAATCACCTCGGTACATTTTTTTTTTTCTCTCATATAATCTTCCAGCTACCCTTGAGGTGGGCATTATCATGCCTCAATTTAACAAGGAAAAACTTGATGTTCACGGGATCAAGAACACTAGGCATGAGGCTCTGAGCCTGAAGGAATTGGTGTGTGACTTGAACCCGGTTTTCTGAGTTCAAGTGCAGAGTTGTCCCCGCAGCAGTGTGCCGGGGCAGCTGCGGGGCAGAGCTGTCCGGTCCTCCGCCTGGCTTCCCCAAGCGCAGGGAGCCTGCCTTCTTGTTTTCCTGCGGTGCTGGGCTGCGCTGCCACACCAAGGCCTTTCTGACGCAAACCCCCAAGGAGAATTCCAGCCTTTGAAATCCAGGAACCACGATGCTGTGCCAGTCCTGCAGCATTGGCTCGGCAGGGGTTCGGGAAAAAGGGGACCCGCCCCGCCATCCTCGGGTGAGGTAATTATGGGGAGCAGTACGTTGACTTAAAACAAGCAAGGACCACTAGGGGAAAACTTTCCCTTTCTCCATTTTGGCTCTCTGTGATGTGGCAGCTTTTCTCAGCCTGTCCATCCAGCGAATACCACCATCAAACCCGAACCCAGGTGTTTAAAAAAGAGCGGGTGGAGGCACCTCTGGGCTGGAGATGCTGCTAGCCTCCGCCTGCCGGCATTGGGTCACGCTCAGCAGGGGAGGGGGCGCCTGGCACTGGGTTTGGGGTTGTGCCAGCGGCGAAACCCGGTGGGGGTGCGCGGAGGCACAGATCAGCTGCTGGGGCCGGCAGGTGAGGGAGGTGGCCTGGAAGCGCCCCGGGAGCGGTGGTGGAGGCGGCGGCGGCGGCACCACGTGTCCGGCCGCGGCGGGGCGGGGCGGGGCGGGCGGGCGCGCCCTCGGAGCCGAGAGCAAACCGCGGCGGCGGCGGCGGCGCGTCGGACCCGCAGCAGCCGCCGCCGGCAGCCGCGGCACTCAGCGCAGTGTCCTCGCTCCTCTGCACGCAGGTGCCTCCTCCTGGACGGCGGCAGCGGCGGCGCGAGGAGCAAGCGGGCAGTGGCGTGATGGGGCCCCTCCGGGAGACCAAGGTAAGGAGGACACGTCGTGTGGGCGCCGGAGGGAGGAAAGCTGGGCACTGAGAGGTGAGAAGGGGGCCAGGTGAGGACAGCAGGCGGGGGCGTTCAGAGTTGAGTAAAGGGGGTGAAAGGAGAGGCGTTTACTTAGGTGATGCGATCTGGCAAATGAGGAGATGGCACCAGCGGAAGGTATTTGGGGGATTGACATGAGGATTAAAAGAATTAACTTCAGGGGGTTAATAGGGTTAATTCTGTGTCCTGAAACTGAGGGTTTGAGGTGAAGCTTTCAGTTGAGGTCGTGTGTGTGTGTGTGTGTGTGTGGTGGATAAAAGGAATTTGATGTATCCGTGACTGAGAACTAAGGACTCCAGTGTGTCAGTGACCCAGCATTGGTTCAGAGTCTGCAGTGTGCCAAGCAGAGTGGCTGGCGTGGGATACCTGCTGGGCGACTGACGTGCAGGGCGGATCCAGAGGCTGGGTGCGGCTTGCAGCCCCTGGGTAGCGCAAAAGCCTGAAGGCACCTCAGATGCGGCTGGGGTTTTCCCTTCAATTCTGCACTATGCTGGTTTCCCAGAGGTGTTTACTTTGGCCTTGACCCTTCCTGGTAAGCCGAGGAAATGAGCAGGAGGTCATGTTGCAAAATGGTGTTTGTTACCTAAGCCAAAACCCTCTTTCAATTGCAGAGGTTGGAGGGAGCAGTGGAATTTTTGCAAAAAGCTTCTCCTAGGAATCCATTTAATAAGGGTGGTGGCAGACCTGAAAATCACTGGATTTGAAGCTCACTCTCTTCCTAGATGCTGTACAGCCTTTGCCTCCTAAATTTAGTCTCAGTTTCCTTGTCTGTAAATAGGAATATGAATTAGTGTCTTCTCTGTGTTGCAGCGTGGGGTGTAAAGATCGAGTGAGATAATGGGAAAGAACTTTAAAACTGAGCAACGTTTCAGAATATTACTTTTTATGTATTTTAAAAACCAAGGCATGGCAAGGTATTGCATGCTGCATTTTTAAGGAGAGAGAGAGAAATCTCTTCTCATGGTGTACCGTAAGAAAACAAAAGCTAAAACATGATGTAAAAGGTGGAGCCATCTTCCTGAGTATTGGATTTGTGTTTGCTTTTCTGTTGGCAACAAGCCTTGTGTACCAGGATATTAATGAATAATTAGATCCTGTCCGGAAGAGGAGGGATTTTAACGATAAGTGTGTGTGATCTATCAGAAAAGAATTGTTCCAGGTACAGAAGTCTACTTTGTGAGGAGACAGGAAAATATGTAAGTCAAATTGTCACAGCTAATGCAGGCAAAGCAAAATGGAAGTGGAAAGGAAAAGTGTGCTATCATCAAGAGCCTTTAAAAGCCTGAACCTTGAATGTGACAGAAAAAAACCAGAGTGAGAAAGTGAGTCAGGAGTGGCATGGGGGAGCAGGCAGCCTTCCTGATAGTTGGTGGAAGTGGTTGTTCAGTTGATGAGAAAGGTAAGCTCAGTGCAAGAGTTTTAGAGCTCATTTCAGTGATTGAGATAGGACTACACTTGAAGACTCCATGTTTGGAAATTTAACTTCTTAGAAACTGATCCTTCAAGGAGCAGTCAGGAGTTGAGAGGGGGCAACAAGTTTCCTTTTGTTTTCTTTTTGATGTCCAATTATGAGAAGGAGCAGAGGGTGCAGCATCATGAGAAGGAGATTTCCCGAAGCCGGATTCCCCGGTTGATTCTTCGGCCCCATCTGCCCCAGCAACAGCACAAGGTGTCCCCAGCCTCTGAGTCTCCCTTCTCTGAGGAAGAGAGCAGAGAGTTCAACCCCAGCAGCTCTGGGCGCTCAGCGAGGACCATTAGCAGCAACAGCTTCTGCTCAGGTACAGTACATGAGAAGTCACCCAGCATGAAGCATGTGCATGGCAGGTGAAATGTGAATGGACCTGGGCTGCGCCCCCTACAGCCTAGAACTGGACTTCTATTAGGGTGACTTGTATAAGGCTGGACCTTTTTGGCTATTCTGATCTATTGGCTCTTTTGACCTATTTGCTGTTTAGTTTCATATAGTTTAACTCGATGGAATCTCATAACTGTTTCTGTATGTTTTTCTAATTTCTAATTTAGAATATAAAATCTAACTTTTTTCTGTGACTGTTTAAAATTTTTTTTTGTTAAGTCTAGGAAAGCTATTCAATTGAATTTTATACTTATAACTGCTATAAGCCTGTAACTTTTGATTATGGAATCCCTAAAACTTCTAACAAACGAGGTCAAGATCAAGGAAGGCTATACTGCAGGACTGGTCTTGTGGTTTAGTGACTAACCCTTTTACACTTGCTATGTGACTTTAATTTCCTTAAATCTCAGTTGTTACATTCACAAAGTGAGATGATACAGATTGATTATCTTCAATATAACATGCTTGGGACCAGAAGTTTGTAAGTTTGGATTTTTTAAAATTTTGGAACATTTGCAATGAGATATCTTAGGGCTAGAAGCCATGCCTAAACACAATATTTATTTGTATTTCATACACATCTTCTACATATAGCCTAAGGTAATTTTATATGGTATTTTTTTAGTGTACCTGCTTTTTGCCTGAAACCTGTGACATAAAGTCAGGCGTGAACTTTTCCCCTTGTAGCCTTAATTTGGTGCTCAAAAAATGTCACACTTTAGAGCATTCCAGTTAAGCACAAGGATGCTCAACCAGTACCTACTTTGTAGAGTTCCCATAAGAGCAAATGAAACTCTTTTCCTAAATATACCCCTACCTCAGAGTGTGGCTTAGAGAGGTGTTTAGCAAAAGACAGTTGTTAATATGATGACCTACTGAGGCCAGTTTGGGCATGTGATTAAGAAAATTTCCTTAGAGTTGTGAAGGTATTTGGTAAGTGCACAAATCTCTTCACTCCTAAAGATGTCACCATTATCAGTTGACAGAGCCTGTGATACCTGTTGAAGTTCTTGACTTAGCAGGACTTGTATTCTTTAAGAAGCATTGGAAATTTGGGTAAAATTCATAGGAGCATGGGCTTGTGATTATTAAAGAATGTTTCATGGATCACTTTTTAGAACTTGGGGAACATGTAATTTGAAGATTAATGCATTCATGAGAAAGGATGTGTGCATCAAGATGCCATGACTAGTGCTGTCACTTAGCAAGATACAACATTCCTTTGCAGTTAGTGCTGGGAGTCATATTTTCCCAGTATTTTATAAATGCAGCTTTGGGTGTCCTGCATACTTTCACACAATAAGTCCATCCCATGCAGAAATTGTATGTTAGAAATGCTTTCCTGTGTCCTTTTTATTTTATTTTTGTCTGAAGACTCATTCTCTGCATAGTTCTGAAAAAAATTCTACCCAAATACTGTGTTTTAAAACCTATTTCATGACACTTGAATGATATGAATCAAGTTTAAAATGAAAACCCACTGATGGTTTGTCTAATACTCTCCCAAGGAGAAAACAAAAGGATCTGATAAACTAGGCCCCTTAGGGTTCCTAGAACCTGGTGTTGGATTTGCAAAATGTAATGCTTTTTATTTTAACTCCATTTTGGAGCTTAGGGCCCAATCTGGTGAGTGTGGGGACATCATTTCAAACTGACACTGCTTTGTGCTCATAACTCAATTCCACACTATTCCTGGTGTTTTCCCATGTCATCGATTTCTCTGACTTTGGGTTGAGTAGAGTTATCAGAAGAGAAAAAGTTGATCAAAACAACACAAAAGAAAAAAAACTAAATATATTTTAGAAAATATAAAGGCAATCCAATAAAATCATTAATTTTGGTCATGAATCATTCTCTCCCAGGTCCATTTCCTGAATCATCTCTTCTTCCCGGAACACCTGTCTCCCACTAAGGCCATAATGGTGTACATGAAAATCGAAAGTAGATATTGATCTTTCTGCCATTAACTAGCTGAGAATTGAGTGGCAGAAACATATAATTATGGGCGTCTGTAAACCAGTCTTTCAATCTTTAGCCTTTCACTCTGCTTTCAGACAGGAGTCTCTCCATTCCTTAGCCCCTCCCTCATCTCTCCCTCATCTTCCTGGGTTGGCAGCTCCCTAAGGTTTGGGTCTGATGCCTTTCCCTTTCTTGCTTTCCTTTTCTGCAGAGCTCAGATGAACCCCATGAAGGCTTTTGAATGCTGCGCTGACTAAAATTGACAGCAGCAAGGCCTTTGGGGGCATGTTAATGATGCTTTAGGAGGTCAGTCAGTGGGTGGAAAATAAATGGGTTTGGTACTATGGGGAGCGTTCATGCTGCAGGCAGTGAGGTAGAGAATGTAAAACATGTCCAGCCAGCAGGGGGAAATAGCCAGTTTTAATCCAGCCACTCTAACACGGAGGCCAGAATATGTGTTGCTTAATCGTGGCAGTTAAACCAGAACAAGATACACACAAACATTAAACATGCCATCCTCTACTAGAACAAAACTAAAATATCCTCGAGCTTCAGAGCCTTGCAGGGATCATTCTGCATTAGCATATGTTCATTTTAAATCATCACATTCACTAATCTAAAAGAGGACATGCTTAGTTAAGGGAATGCTTACAATCTGGAAGTCAAATTATAAAGAAAGAAGTTATTCTAATAGAAAAAAATATACTTTGAAAATTTTATTTTCTTTTCCCCACCTTGGTATCAAAGGAATTAATTGTGACATGTCATGTCCTAAAATATTCATTTTTGAAAGAAAAACAATATAATGAGCTTACAAAGAGTTAAATTTAAAATAAAAGATCATCCTTTATTTTGAGACTGTTACTCCAATCATTTATATGAAAACAACTATTCATGATGTGGATGGTATTTATACATTGGCAAAATAAATGATAACTCTATGTTGATGTTTCCTCTACCCTCACCCTCATATTTTACATATAATTTTACTGATCAGTGCAATTCAAAGTCTGGAACCATTTCCAAAGTGACCTGTCCATTTTTACCCACTTTTCCTTTTCCCTCCCTGACTCCACTGCCTCCCTCCTCTCTTCCCGTGGGAGCCTTGGCAAGGAACATTTAATGACTGGATATTCTATATGCTAATTTGTATGTGTGTCTATCTCATTTCAGAGGGGAAGGAGTTGTGTGTGACCTTTTGCAATTCATTTGGGGTGTGTCCCTAAAGAGCTCATATTTGAATACTTCTTAAGGCAGAATCTCTTTGAAGATACACACGTGCTGTGTGCACTTCATCAGCACATGCGTGTTTTTGCACTCAAACATTATTCTAGTGTTTAAACAGCCATTCTTTACAGTTTGTGCTCAGTCAGTCCCCAGGACCTCAGTTGGAGACCATCATGTTGTACTGGCGATCAGGCCCTATTTTGTATGAACAGCATGTAGAACATTGTGCATTCTTAGTAAATGGTAATTAAAGCTTAATTTAAATAAAAACAATACCTAGGAAGTATAGTTAACAGTAAGGTAGTAGAAATAATACACCTGCTTTTTCATCCCCCCCCCCTTTTAGCAATTTTGTTGTTTAAGACCCTGTTTTCACCTAATATCACCCTATCGTTTCCCCCCCTCATCTTCCTAGTTTTTGACATGCCCATAAGAACTAATAAATCTCACACACTTTTAGTTTGTGTTCTGGGTGTGGCCTGTTCGATGTAGGTCTCTGTCCTTTTTTCTCCCCTTTTTTGTTAGTAGTGAATTGTATTTGTCATTGTCCTGTGACTCCAGCTACTGTGAGAAAATCTGGTGACTTGGGTGAGTGTGTGAGGCTCAGACATCAGTCACCTGCCATGCTTAGCAGCATGCTGTGCATTCCTCTTTGCTTAGTTGAGGCAATAATTACCCCCTTAGAACTGGGAGGCAGATGGATTGCTGGGTTTTAAGCTAGTTCTCCTTGGGGTGCCTTGTAAACATGGCAGGTGGAACAAATTATGCACATAGAACACTGGTTGTTTTATGGGAGGCCAGTAATTTTTCTGAGTTATTTTCATGTTTCTAATGTGTGCATTCAGTTACATGGACACATTGTAACTTACATTGAAAAACAGATACCAGGTCAGCAAACAAAACGGTCAGAATTGGAGATTCTTTGCAGTCTGATCTGAGGAAGGTGTTTGCAGAAAGTATTTTTATTTTTATAGTGGTGTAGAAGAAATCCCTCTTTGAGTGCCAATGACCTAAAGGTAATCATTGTTGCTGTTTGTGGGTAGAACAATTAAAGCAAATTATAACCTGACTAGTGCCCTGCTGAGGCATGACAAAGCCTCCAAAAATTTGTCAGACCTTGCCAAGCAGAAATATTTCTGCTATGCTTTTGTCTAGTTGAGGAAACTTGGCATCTGGATAGAGTGAACTTTTGAACATAATGATTAGAATTGAGATGAACTGCTTCCAGAGAAGTAAGCTGCAATACCGAATTATACTATAATTGAATGACTGCCAACCTGCTGTGAATTGAAAAACAAAGACCCTAAGAGTTTAGTATCACTTTAATGAGTTTGGGACTGAGGTATATTGCCTAATATATATTTCAAGGGCTTAGATGCCTCAGCTCCAGAAAATGTACCTAATGAAATAGGTTACAGATGACGGTGTCAAGGCAATATTTCTTTGAAAATGTGTTAACTGCAATTAGAAAGACAAGAGCAAAAGTTTCTTGTTGCCATTTAATAATCTTAAAATATTCTTAGCAATGGAAACTGTGAAAAGTAACCATGATGAAATTGGACCTTGTCTGAGAGCAGATTGTGGTACTTAAGCTAAACTTTTTTTGTTTGTTTTGTGACACTCATCCTTATGGAGGTGTTTCCCAATTTCGGAGTATATGGCCTCTGTCTACTTGAGAATCCTCAGCAAAACTTGTTTAAAATGTGGACACTTCAGCCCTACCCTGAATGTGTCATCTTAGAATAGGAGGGCTTAGAAATCTATATTTTGCAGGTTTTCCAAATGTTTCTTATGCATGAAGTCTGGGCCTCACTGCTTTGTGGTCTCTGTGTGTTTGGGGATGTTCTATGAGCAATGTGAGGGACGTGCCCAAAGTAGCACCACAAGATGAACCAGGATCAAAGAAAGCAGCTGGCCAGCCAGCTGTTTATACCAGTGGCCATGGTTCAAGGTAAATGCCTCCATGTCCCCTAGAATTAATAACTTCTGACTAAATTAACAAGTTCAATCTCTTTAGTCTTTGCAATAGTGTTACTTATATCTGCATAATGGGGTTAAGTTGTGCCCAACTGGTAGAAAAGTAAAGGAGAGCAGATAGAATTTTCTTTATTTTCCTCTATAATCGTCTCTGAATTTACTCTCTCGATCCACATTTTTTTTATTTACTTATTGATTCATTGAACACAAATGGAGTACAGCTATTGTTTCACTGGTTGTACACAAAGTAGAGTCACACCATCTGTGCGTTCATGCATGTACACAGGGCAGTGGTATCTGTCACACTTTCTGTTATTATTTATTTTCCTATTTTCTTTCTTTGGAATTGGGAAGACTTAGGGCACACTGAAAGTGAGTATACTAGGTATACCAAGAGTCGACCCCAAGCACCTAGTGATTGCAGTAAAAGTAGAGAAGCCTGGGTATTAGGACATTTCCACTTTTTACAAGTTTTTGCCAACATACATTTTTCCAGTAAGCATTTCATTAAATGCCTGCTAAGAATCAGGAGTTGTGCTGAGGCTTCAAACATGAAGGAAACGTGGATTTAAAAAGTCAATCATTTTACTGCCTTAACTCAGACACTTAAAGGGAATAACAAATCTTTGGAAGTGATTCTCACTCTACTACCTTTCCTCACTTGTTTTATGTCTCTCCTTTTCTCAAAATCACCCCTTACACCCTCCTGCCTTGTAGTTTGAGTTTGTTGATCCACTTATTATCAACATTGGCCTCTCATATTTCATAAGCCCCAGGATATAAAGAAGTGACTAAGTGAGTATCATGTAGTAGATAAACGGAAACCTTGGCATCAGGGGACCTGAGTTAAAGGTGTGAAATGAGATAGAAAGGCAGGAGGGCCAGATCATGAAAAACCTCACATGCTAAGAACTAATCTGAGAGATTAAGGGCCCCTACAGGAACCAGGTCAATGCAAAGAATGAAGCCACCTGGTCAAAAGATAATGACAGGGACTGTAGAACTGGATGGTGAGTGCCACTCCAAAGGGATTAGGAATTTTAAAAATTCAGTTTCTTAACTCACTCTTTGACCAAATAGGGTGCATAAGTAGTTGAATATGGCTCATGGCTGTCATTTCCCAGTTCCCAAAGATCTCACATAGCCAATGAAGGGTGGTCAGCCAGGAAGAATTCTGAACAGGTTCAAAAGGTCAAAAGATCTTTATATTTATGTGCTGAACAGTGGATGGGAGAGGGCGAGAAGTGACAGCGAGTTGCTGCTTGCTTTTAAAGGCCATTGCAGCAGTATAAGTGAAGACCTATCAGGGTTAGGTATGAGGTTTGGGACCTGAGCAGATGCGTCTCAGTTGCCAGTTCCAAGTGGAAGGGGAAGAAAAGGATTTCCTCCAAATTGCCCCTGGACAAACACAAATGGAGTAGAAGTGGGAGGAAGATTCTGAGTCCAATTAATTAGTTCAGTTTAGGTTTTGTTGCTTTGGAGACGAAATCTCAAGCCACAATGGGACAGTGGCAGCTGTACTCAAGGGAATCACTATTCCCAGAGGGCGTGTATGGAAGGACATTAAAGGACTGAGGCTGGTATTCTGAGGTACAACAGGAGTAGGCAGAAAAGGACACTAAGAGGGTTTAGCACCAGGTCACATCCCCACGTTCCCAGGACTCTGACTTGACATTAGCTACCACCCCTCTCCGCCCTCCAGGTGGTTTTCATTCTGAGAAAGCTCAGTCTCCTCCCATCCATCCAGGGAAGGCCCAATCCATGGGAGACTCCATGAACTTCAGGTTTGCAAATCTGCTGGGTGTGCTTGTATATAAGGTGACTTTTCTTGCATGCAGGCATCAAAACTTCCCTTCTGTTGGACTTGCCTCTCTTGTGCTCTGAAGGCCCCACCCAGGTCCTCCCACCAGAACAGAGGCCTCCTGACCTAGTGCTGCGTGCCTTCCTTCTGCCCCAAGGTCCCCTGTCTGCTGTTAGGCTCCAGAGGAGGTCTCCAGAGGAGGTCTGTTGTTTCCAGGTCACTGTTCTGTCTTTATAGGGAAACCAAACCAAGCTTCCAAACGCATGCCTGTGCCCATCCTTGGGATCATGCTTCCCACCCTATCCCACCAGAAACCCGCCTTTTCTCAGGGCTCCTTCCCTTCACTAGCTGGCCAGTCTTTATTCTACCTCTTGTGTGGGTGCCTATGAGGAAAAGATTTCTATAAGACACCAACCTAGTCCTCAGAATTTTGGATCCTAATCTTTCCTTCCAGTTATTTTGTGTTGTTTGTGAGGATTTTGTTTTCTTCAATAATTTTTTAATTCAAAAGTAACAAAAATATGCAAACACATGTCAAGTGGATATCATCACATTTATAGGATTTGTTTTGTTTGGCTTTTTGCTGAAGATTATGCTCTCTTCATCTGTGAGCCTTCCTTTTCACTTGTTAGGTATTTATTGAATACCTGTTGCATGTGAGGTACTTTTCTAGGAGCTGAGCTAGAGCAATGAGCAATGCTAGCTTGGCTCTTGCCCTCAAGGATTGTGTATTCCAGGTAGTACCTGTTCCTATCATTGCTTATTAGCACGTGGAATGTCATTCATGTCATTGTGATGACAGACTAATGTTCTACTCTACTGAGGACCATCACTTATTCATTCTTCTGTGGATGGATATTTTGTCTGGAAGGATAACTTTCAAAGTTCAGAATTTTGTTTTATGAATGTTACTGGAATTAGACTACATAAAAGTATATATTTTTTCTTTTACTCCCTTTATTTTTTCTCTTTCTTTAAACAAGTAGGCTGGGAGTGTAGCTCAGTGGTTAAATCAGGTGCTTAGCATGCATGAAACCCTGGGTTTAATCCCCACTCCCCGCAAATCAAAAAAGAAGCAAATACTACCTAAAACAATTTTTGTTTCCAATTATAAAACTCAGTCATTGCAATTTCATAAAGTATATAGTGAGCATTGTTTTTTTTTTCCTTTTTTACATTTTTATTCCTTGCTCTATCTTGACTACCACTGTCTTCAAATTCTTAGCATGAGGAAAAATAGAACTGAGTGGAAAAATATTCACATTGCTTCAACACAGCTAGCTGTAATAGGCATCCTTAGAACGCTTAGGAGCTTTCTTAATATGAGACTCCCAAGAGATTAAGAGCCTTCCTGGGGCTGGGGATGTAGCTCAGTTGGTAGAGTCCCTGCCTCCCAAGCACAAGGCCCTGGGTTCAATCCCCAGACCAGCCTTCCTGGTTTGTCTCTGCCTCTTCCCCTCCTATTCTTCCAGTTCTTCCTCTCTGTTCCCCTTGCCTCCATCTCCTCCAATCAAGGAAAACAAACAAAAAGAATTGAGCCTTTAAAAAGCTATGCTTACCTCCCTCTCTCCCAGCCCTGAAAGCAGACACTCTGGTCATCTGCCTCTTTCTCTCTCTCTCTCTCTTTCTTTCTCTCTCTCTCACCCTCTCACCAGGCAGGCAGACACTCTGCCTATCCACTTAATAATATCTCTTGCATGAAAAAAAAAAAAAAAAACAAGCATGGCTTAGAAACTGCAAATAAATCGATATTGCAAAGAAGAAGGGAGATCAGAAAGGTTTGTTACGTAGCATTTGGGAAAGATCATAAAAGATCCCAGGAAAGAAAGAACAAGAGAAATAAAAGCTTTCATGACAGGTGAATTCACCACCCAGCTTGCCAGACTCACCTTCTGGGAGTGACAGAGCCACCTGTTTCCCAATTTCAGCACCAGCCTCCCTTGACCAGAATGTCTGGGTAGATTCATTACATTAAATATTTGGACCATGATGTTTTACCTCCGAATTCCCTCCCCAGGGGCAAGTCACACAGTTTGATGCTTGGTAGAAAACCAAAACCAGCTTGGGGACCCTTAGAGAGCTCTGGGTCCTTTGAGGAAATGGAGCTCTGTCACCTCACTCCTCAGTATGTCCGTCTTCTTGCTCTGCCCAGGGCTTCACCAGAGGACTTTTATGGGAGCACTCGAGGCTCCAAAATAGCTCAGAAATCCTGGGAATGTTTACACGTGAAGTGATTATTTTGTCTCCAAGAAACAAGGGAGGCAGCCACTAAGTAATTATTCCACTCTCCATTTCATTTTTAGAGACTGCGGTCCCATGCCTTAGCCAGAGGTGCTCCTTTGAGTTAGTTTGACAAGCTCATTTCCATCAGCATACTCTGAGCTCCACAGCATTCAGAGAGAAAGAAGCTCCCTGACCCCTCATCTCTGCAACTACCATCCCTTTTCTCTGCTCTACTTCACAACAAAACTTCACCAAAAACCCTGTCTCCATGATTTGCCCTTCTTAAGCATATGATTGGCAAATCTAACATTCCCTGCTGTCCCCATTGCCCTTGATCTCTCAACAGTAGTTACACAATGAAACAACCCCTCTTCCTCTTTGGCTTTTGTGATCCCACCCCTGAGCATTCTTCCTGCCTCTCAAATCACTCCCCAGTCACCTTCATTGATCCCCTTCTCTTCCTGAGCTCCCCAAGGGCTCTGTGTCTTCATATCCTGCACCTGTAGGGTGGCATGCTCTTAGCCCCACCTCTGGGCTTTGGACTCACTTTTCCAAGTGCTACTTGATTCCTCCAGTGTCATCTTTAATTAGTGCCTCAAACTTCCCATAACAAAACCACAATTTTTGATTTCGCCTTCTACATACTCATAAATCCATTTTCTGTTCAACCAGAAATGACCACCATATACACCCTTGTTTAAGTAAAAAAAACTATTCCAGAAGATATCCTTAATTTCCTTCCCATTCTTCATCGTCATAAATAAATGCTTTCAATTATTTCCCCAAAATATCTCGCATCCATCTATTTTTCTCAGTTTTTACCTTTCCATCCTGGTCAAACCACTCTTCACTTCTCAGTTGTACTGTGCTGGTAGCCTTTAGATGGGTTGATTTGCTTCTACCTTTTATTCCCAAAGGGGTCACACAGCATAATAGTTAAGGTGGAGGCACCAAAGTTAACCTCTCTGGATTCATATGATGACTCTTCCTTTTACTGATTTCACACTTGTGGAGATCACTTAAACCCTAGTGCTAATTTTGTATGCCCCCTGCAAATCTGGATGACAATAGTGCCTGTCTCAAAGGGATATTAGATTAAATTAGTTAAGATTTGTGTTAAGTATTTTAAAACAGCACTCACTACTTAATAGGCACTCAGCAAGTATCAGCTAGATACATTATCACTAGTTCAATCTGTTCTCCTTTATGAGCACAGAACAAATTTTTGTTTTTTTTTGTGTGTTTAATGCACACTATGGCTTCCATTGCACTTAATGATTCCTGACCTACAGTCCTGTACATGTTGGGCTTTTGCCTCTTTGACCTCCCCATCAATCATTCTCTCCCATCAACCTCCCTCAGTTTCCTCCATCTCTGATAGATACTTGGTCCTATCTCAGAGATTTTGCATTTGTTGTTCCTTTTGCCTGAAATTTTTTCCCCCTGATTATTTACATTTTTTTTTTTTACTCTCAATTCATTAGGAGCTTTCCATAACAATTTATCTAATGATGTCTTTCCTATCTCCCATGTGTTTGGTCTACGTAACATCACCCAGTTTGTTTCATTAATAGTACATTAAAATCCAAAATACCTTCTTTATAGAATTCTCTACTTGCTTATTTTTAGCTCTCTCCCCATCACTAGAACTCCTTGAG
The DNA here is from genome assembly GCA_020662805.1 of Glaucomys volans. Classification (NCBI taxonomy): domain Eukaryota; kingdom Metazoa; phylum Chordata; class Mammalia; order Rodentia; family Sciuridae; genus Glaucomys; species Glaucomys volans. The sequence goes on from JAJEJO010004176.1 coordinate 565,522, forward strand.
GAAAAGGATCTCAGTCTTGATCATCATTACACCCCTAATACATAGAATAATACCTGGCACACAATAGGAAATCAGTAATAATTTGTGAAAAAGAATAGATGGGTGGGTGGATGAATTAATGGGTGGATGAAATTCTTATACTTTAATATTGGCCACTGGCTAGTAACATATTGTATAATTCTGAAGCTAAATTAGTGTAGAGTGTTGTAGACTTGTGAGTTCTCACTATGAAAAGATGCTAAAATTAGGTGAAGGAATAGAAAGTTCAAATTTGCTTTTGAAAACCTAGAATGCAAAAGTATGCATTCTGTGCATATGGCTACATGTGTTGAGGCAGGAACTCTAAACAGAGTTTCTTGCCTCAAATTTTTGTGGTCTGCTTATTATGGGATGGCTTCTTTCTAACAGCTTCCTTTGTCTGTTTTTAATTTGGGCATTCTCAGAATTGCTGATGTTTCCTCTTGGAATAAGCACAAGTAGAAAAAAAAATTAAAAACAGCTAACTAAAAAAACAGGCACTTTGTCATACAAACCTGAGTTTGAGTCCTGAGTCACTTACTTAGTAGCCATGTGCCCATGAAATTCTTAACCTCCCTGAGCCTCAGTTTTTCTCAACTGTAACCATTGTTATAATTGCATGATAAAAACTAGTGTGCTGGTGACATGATGGGTACTTAATAAATGTTAATTTTCTTACCTTACCTAGGTCCTTTCAGTGCATGTGAAGGATGTGTTGTAAGAATTTTGCATGGCAACTTTTAAGCTTTGACATTTTATTTGTCTCTATCCAACTATCTTTAAAAATGCCAGTACCTGAAACAGTACGAATAGTAGTTATAGCAACACCTGGTACATAGTACTTAATAAATATTTATTGAATGAATGGATAGTCAATAAATAATACTTTTATTCATGAGAATAAACTAGACTTCCATATAGTTCAAAGTAATGTTTCCTTAAAATAGCAATGATTTTTCCCTTAAATTATGCAACTGAACATTGAACAGCATCAAACCATAACTGAATGTTTCAAGACATTATGGCACAAAACCACGTTTTCTTCTGCCTGATGTTATTTTTAAGCATGTCTTCTGGAATTGTTTAGTTCAACATTTTGGAAAACCAGTGAACTCTGAGATCTAAATTCAAAAGGAAACCAGAAGGTGTAGAAATGCTTCTTGGACTTTTAAGAAATAATCTGTTTGCACTCTTTGTAACCTGGTGTTTTATTCTTAGATATATTTGGTGCAAGGAAATTTAATTAGGTCATCAATGTTTCCCACAAATGTGTTTGACAATATAATTGTTAGGCACATTTGTTGAGTATTAGGAAATTTTAGAATACACATCCACACACATGTACACACACTTTGGGCAGTCTTAATAGGTTAAAAGCAAATAGCAAACTAGGTGAAATATGACAAAGGATTTCATATACATCATTAAGAAAGCCTGATTACCCAAATGGAAAACCTAAGGACAATTTAAAAAATAAGTAAAAAAAAAAAAAGATCAACAATCATGAAAGATATTCAGCTTCATTCATAATTAAAGACATGCAAATTAGGGCATCAAAATCCATTTTAATTATTAACTTTTAAAAGTACAAATAAAATAATATTTATTACTGGCAGGAATTTAATAGATGGAATGCTCTCATATGATAATAGGACTTTAAGTTTTCTCAAACTCCTTAGACAGTTTAGAAAGCCTACTAAACATGCATTCCATGAGATAATAAAAAATTTGACCAAAGATATATATATATAAAATGTTATTAAACCAATTTTAATAACAGCAAGAAAAATGGAAGACTAAAATATCCTGTGAGATGAAATTGGTCTTTAAAATTCTGTGTTCATACCTATTTTAAATAGGCACTCGTTTAAAATAACATTTTCAAGAAATGAAATAAAATATTTTGAAACTTTTTGAGATATATTAAGAAATCAGAATAATACAATGAACTCCATATGCTCATTTCCACTTTAGCCAGAATAAATTATAGGGAGATATTGCTAAATGATAGGGAGATATTATTATATTTACTACATCTATCCTTTTTGTATCTTTTGCTGAAGCATTTTGAAGCAAACCTCCAGATACCATGTCATTTCATGTCTACCTCCATACATCAACATACATTAATTTAAAAAAAATACAGTCTGGGGACGTAGTTCAGTGGTATAGGGCTTGCCTCGCCTGTATAAGGCCCTGGTTCAATCCCCAGCACTGCAGCAAAAAAACAAAAAAAAAAAACATGTTTTCTTATATAGTCATAGTGCCTTTGTAATTACTAATATAATTAACATAAGTCTTCCATATGGTAGAGAACATTTGAAATATCCTTAATTGTCTCAGTAATGTCGGAGTCCTTCCTCCTAGTGTCATTTTAACCCAGAGCTCAACAAACTTTTTCTGCAAAGGGCAGATAGTAAATATTTTCAATTCCACTGGCCACACAGCCTCTAGCAATTATTCAGCTCTGCCATTGTTGCTAGAAAAGCCGCCACAGACAATAAAAAGGACTGGGTGTGACTGTGTTCCAACATTTTATTTGCACAAGCTGGCAGCCTCTGGACTTGACCTGAAGGCTGCAGTTTTCCAGCTCCTATTTAGCTCATTATTTTCCATGTCTTTTGTAAGATGAACTTTAGCTTTAAAGCCTTGATTAGATTTTGGGTCAATTTTCTTTTCTTTTTTTTTTTTTTTGTGTGTGTGTGTGTGTTAAGAATACTTCATTAGGAGTTCTGTAGGTTTCCTTTCACATCCCATCAGATTGTCCCACTGTGGGTACATGTGGGTAGGGCCTGATCCCTACACTATAAGCTCTTAATTAGCCTTTTATCTAATGGTTTTTCATCCATTGTGTTTGTTACCTAAATCAATTACTTTATTAGAGGTTGCAAAGTAGTAATTTTTTATTTCTATTATTTCTTCTCCTTTTATTAACCAGAATGCTTCTGTAAGGAAGAACTTTCCAAAAACAATGAAAGTTTTCAGTTACATTCAATGAAATCTAGTTGTATAGAAACACTTTTTGCAATCAGGATATATGCTAATTTTTCCTTTTAGTTGATAATATTCAATATAAAGTATCACTTCCAATGATTTCCAGGGGATTAGGAATTTGGGGAGTGAAGAGGGCCTTTCTCATTTTATTTGTATACTTCTGTGTGAAAATGAATTAATAGATTTTTTAATATGTCTATGGTTATCAGTCATCTGCATTGCTATTTTTTTCATGCTCAAATTATTCCATCTTTGGCTAATGGGGACCCCTTTGCGCTGGTTCCTGATGTTAGCCTCTTTCTTACTAACCTAACAAGTTCCTAACAAGGATTATTTAATGACAAAATAATGAAATTATCTATAATATATGTTGAAATTTTGATAAAAACAAGCAGGCAAATAAACCATATTCATCATTCAAAAAAGTCTAATGAAGTATACTAAATTTTTCAATGTTTTCTGGGAAATACAATTATAGGAAAATACTACCTATTGTTTTATTTAGCTCTTAGTACCCTCTGCACTTCAGATTTCCTCACAATGTGTTAATTTTTTAATAGTAAAATGAAGTTAAAATTTTAATAAGCTCAACAGAAGATGTTCAAGTTCTTTTCATGTAGCAAATTCCTTTAGCACATTTAAAATAAGATTTAAATCATTTAAATAAGCACTTAGACACTTATTTTCAAAATTGTTAATAATTCTGTTAATTAAAAATAATTAACAATTTGAGTGGTTCCTCGTGTTTTCAAAAACCTTTAAGGTAAAGATAAAAAAATGATAAAAAGAAATCAATTTTTAACAATATCCATAGAATCATAATAGTTGATTGTTTCTCCCTTCTGTCTTTATAGGCCTTGGGAACTTATTTTCCTTAATAACAAAGTAGAAACTATGGTGTCCGGTGTCCGAGTATTTCTTACAGTACTTTAGACAGGCCACAAATTCTTGAGGTTCCTAGATCTGAGTATTCTTTCTACCCACTCTTAATTCTGTGTGTTAATAAATTCAAGAAAGTTAAGAATAGCAAAATACTTTCTGAATATCAGTTGAACCCGAAATGTAAATTAGTTTCCTTCACTGCGGAAAGTGATCTTTAGGTATGGCCTTGACGAGGTCACTTTTATCCAAGTTCCACAAGGGACCATTCAGGACCCATCTAAGTGGGAGTTGAAATATTTGACACTAGAGAGAAATTATTCCATATTTACATATATTTGCATATATGGTAAAGTGGTCCTGTTTCTTTTTAATAAAGTTATACTTCCCATGAATGATAGAGAAAGAAATGTGGAAGCTCAACTATATTAAGGGTCCTGAAGAAAGGGGATATTAAATTCTTCCCCCTCCAGTAGACCAACAGTCTTCATATCCTCTTCCTAAACAGCCTTGGAGCAAAGCTTCCCTCACAACATAACCAGATGGAAAGTTCTTACCTACCTTCAGGCATTCTTCTGGAAATGTGAAGCATTCTATCATTTTTGGATAGATCATTCAGGATTTCCGCCATTTCCTTCCCAGAAATAGTTCCATCATTTCCATCGTAACAGAAATTTTTGTCATTGATAAATTTTTATATTAACATATAAAAGCTAGACTTTGTAAATATCATGTTCACAAATCTGTAGATTCCACAGTCCAAGTGTATGTCAGGGTTGCAACAGGAAACAGAAGACACACTCAGAGAGTTGAACTGAAGCAGGTTTAACAACTCCATCTCTTTTTTACATGTAGTTTAGCACATGGTGAGATTAGATCTGAACAACCAAACATCAGCTTGGCTTCTTGGTTCTTAGAGTCTTGATGTAAAATGTAAGCTGAGAATATTTGCATCGAATTTTGAAAAGGAGTAGTATGGTCATCTGAACTGGTTGTGAGCACCCACCTATGCAGTGGAGAAGGAGAGTCGGGGAGGGAGACCAGGGAAGGAGCCCTGAAAAAGAATTATTGAGAGGATAACCACTTCTTTGGTGATGCACAGAGTGAAACCCCTCAGGTGCCCAGGTGACCAGATGACTCTGGCACGTGTACCTCTTTGCCTGTGCTTTGGTCTTATTTTTATGTAAGGTGTGTCTGCTGTAACAGGAACCTTGATGGCTGTGCCCTTTCTGAACTAGATTCCTTTGGTAGTGTTGATCCCATAGACGACACAGGCAGACATCCCAAGCTACTCTGAGAACTCATTGATTTTCTTGATTAATAGACTTGCGAGTTTTCTAAGAACTGTGCATTGATAGTGATATATACCAACTCTTTTTGGCTTTTCATAAGATCCCTCGGGATGGGGACAGGGGACAATACTTGTGGGCTGTTTTGGTACCAGAACCTGATATATATTTGTTTAGCCAATGAAAGACCGTTTCTTATATTACTATTGTTTCCCCCGCTATATGAAGCACAATAGTAAAGAGTTAAGAAATGTTTATGTAGTCCCAGAAGAGCCGGAAGCAGGTGGATCACACCTTCAAAGCCAGCCTCAGCAATTTAGCAAGGCCCTAAGCCATTTAGCAAGACCCTGTCTCAAAATGAAAAGGGCTGTGGCTTAGTGGTTAAATGTCCCTAGGTTTGATCCCTGGTACCAGAAAGGAAAAAAAAAAAAAAAAGAAAGAAATGTTATGTAGTGATTCAGGTGCTTTAAGAAATACCCATAGTTCAAGGTTTACTTAGGTATTTATGTCCTCATTCCCTGTCCTCAAGACACAGACTGTAAACATCTATAACAGGTTAGGCACACACTCCAGATGAAAAATTGCAACTGCCCTCCTCACACTGCCACCACTGGTAATTTCAGCTACCAATTTTTAACCAGACCCTGGCACTTAATTCTTGAAATTACTAGTACTGAAAACATGACATGTACATATTCTTTCTTATTTAATTCTCTCAAAATGTTAATAGAACCATACAAAACTCATTGCTTTCTCTTTATTGAAAGCATTATTTTGATAGCATTTCTCAATACTGTTTCTCAGAACTGGAAATTGTTTAATTTTGTCCCTTTAAATCTGAGGGTTTTCAATAAAAATGGCTTTTTAAGTTAGACATTCTGAATCACTGATTTTTATTTATTTGGAACCTCTCTCTTTCAAAATAAGTAATTAATGGAACTGATTCATAAAGAAATAAATTTAAAGGCAATTGGTAATTTAAAATGACTAGACATCATTCATTTGAGTTTATCTGCTTTGGGATAGGAATCCAAAAAGTGGCTGTGAGGTGATGTGCAGACCTGTTGAGCCTTTAAGATTGCTGAGTCTGGCTGAGTAATTAGCAACTTTGCACAGCTAGAGAGGAGCTCAGATGTCTTTGGGTTGAAGCAGGGGATGTGCAAATCTATGGGAAATGCTACCACAGTAAGTGATGAAATGACTGAGCAGGGGTAGCCCAGAGAGTCTCATCACTCCATGCAGCGGGTGTTCCTTTGGGGTCCAGGAAGGACATAACGTGTTTAAAGGAGCAGCAAAGGCAGGAGGCATGAGGAATGTACCAAACATATTGCTTCCAGAAATAGTCCAGGGAGGTCCTATGAATATTAATGTGCCCAAAAGGAAAAAAAAAGAAAAAAAAAGACATGGAAAGAAATAAATCATTTGTCTAGTGCCAAGTTCACTTTGTTCCAGGAACTGGGATGTTTCATAATAAAAAATGAAACAAAAGCCAAAAATGAAGCAATGGCAATTCATTTTCAGATGGTTTCAAGGCTTCATTCAGGCAATGAGTATATTTTATTCAGGTCTAGTTCTGTTTCTGTAGTTATTCCCACTGTTGAGTCTGAAGATAGTCTTTGATAGATGGCAAATTATTTTGGTTCTCTTCATATTCATAAAAATTTAATAGTGCTAAAAATGATCAATCTTACATATCTTTATTCATTCTTTTGTCTTATTAATTATCATAGTTACTTGTGCATCAAAATATTTCCATATAATAATTTTTTAGTAATGAAAATCTACCAGACTGACAAGTTTGAGTAGGCAAACTTCTAAGTAATTCTTATTTGGCTTTAAATTTCAATATGTTCCTCCTCATCAATTATAAGTGAATTAATGAACCATCATAAATACTTAAATAAATATGGAAAGGATTTATAGTAGTCAGCAGTATGAGTTTCTTGTTTGCCTAATAAGCCTCTATACAGGTCACTTCATATCACACATACTAACTTAAAGTAATGAGCCTGGTAATAAAATTCAGTAACTTGAAAGTAAAGGGACTGTTTCTAAGTTGAGTATCATTTTCAATTCACCAGTTTACTCCAGACAGCAATGTTTCTAGTTGGTAAATTTTTGGTGGCGTGTATGTGATGAAACAGGCTCACTTCTTTTCACTCCCCTGAACTTCGAAGGGCTGCAGTCTTACCTATCAAACTCTATTAGCCATTGGTGAGCCACACAATCAAGTACTAGGTATGGTCAATAATATTCAAGGAACTTTATTTTCCTAACACAAACAACCCTGAAGAGTGACCCTGAGTTGTTCTGGTGAATTTTTTCATTACTAATCCCATCAAAAGTGTGTGGACAAATAGGACCCAAAATTATACTAAGGATATTCAAAGAGACATAATGTTTAGGTTTGCACATTATGTTACAGAAATATTTGTGATCAAGCAACTTATTAAGGTTTTGTCTTTAAAATGTTACTTTGAAATGCTATTTTCTTTGTTAATGTGAGTGAAAAGAAAAATGAAGTCATCAAAGGACAGCAGTTCACCTGGCCCGCCTAAGCCCAACACGAGTGAATGCACCAGGCAGGCATGTGTGTGCCTGGCACCCTGCACGGCTTCTCAGTGCCATCATTGATTTCCTGCCCTCATTAAGAACTTATTGATCCCTGTTCTCTAGATGACACAGGCTGTCCTAGCAGCCAGTCGGTTTCTCCAGTGAAGACGCCCTCAGATACTGGGAACAGCCCCATTGGCTTTTGCCCTGGGAGTGATGAAGACTTTACCAGAAAGAAGTGCACCATTGGAATGGTCGTTGAGGGAAGCATCCAGTCAGCCCGATACAAGAAGGAGTCAAAGTCGGGCCTTGTGAAGCCAGGTAAGTGGACCGACTCTTCATATTTTATCTGGGTAATAATATGACTGAATCTATTTTTCCATTTGAAATGAAACATCTGTATTCCAATTCAGGAATCACTAATCCTGTACCTGGAAACATTTTTAAAGAAGGTAGGGTGTGCAGTGGAATTTTTTTTTGTAATAATTGTTAATAATTGAATAAGTATAGTGACCTATGTTTCTACTATAAAGAGATTTCTGTTAAAGGAACCAAGTTGGAGAACTATAAGCTGCATAATCTAACAGATATTTAGATTACATAATCAATTCTAGCTAAAATTATAAAATAAATTATAAAAATAAACTGGTATCTTCCGAAGTGACTACTGTTTGTGAAAAGAGCAATTTATCTTGATGCCAATCTACAGAGCTGGGCATGCTTGCTAACTTAGCTGCTTTATTTTGTTTTTGAGTTTTAAATATGAATATGTTATACTTATGCAAATAGATGCTCAATAATTACAAAATATTCGGTGATATAAGATGAAATGAGAATAAATATTGCAATGAGTGTGATAACATAAGCATCAGAAAAGGTTAATTTTCAGAATCTGCAATGTATAAATAAATGTTTTGTATTTCAGAAACATAAACAGATATAGTTTTAGAAAAACTAAAGTGAGAACTTTAAAATAAGAGGACATGAGCTGACATGAACTTTTGGAGACAGCTTCTGTGTTGCTTTCTTTTCCTTAACATCCGTATTTATACTATATGTTTACACTGAAAAGATGGGTTAGTGGCATTCAGGAGTCCCCATTCCACATTGGCCTTTGAACTTTCGTTTGATGACTTTATTATACAAGATGCTGCAGATGATTTTGCTTTGATGAGGCCAAGGCTTTGTCCTTTGTCCTTTTCTGTGGGGTGTAGTATCTGCCTGCTTTTGAATTTCCTGGATAATTGCTGTGCACAGCATATCATAATGGATTATTCTTCCTTTTGCTGTTAGTCAACCAAAGAGAATGTCATTTTATCTCAGAGAAAAACTTAAACTGTATGAAAAAGAAGTGAATTGCTAATTGTCTTTGGAATAGTATGAAAAAGAAAAAGCCTAATACACAATTGGGGAAGTGAGATAGCTTATAAAAGACAAAAAGGAGTATTACGAAATATATGGGGTTCCCTTAGTATTTAAGAAGGAAACAGTGAGCAAAAGAATGTTGTATAATTATAGCCAAGAAATAAAAATATTATCTTGTGTACCTAAGGAACAAGACTGCCATACTTTTGCCCCCCAAGCTCAACTATCTTTTTTAAAATTGAGATATAATCCACATATCATAAAATTGTTCTATTTCAAGTATAAGATTTAGTGGGCTTTAGATCATTAAAACTTATACAAACATCACCATTATCTAACTCCAGAAGTTTTCTCCTACCCCCAAATGAAACTCCAAGCCTACTAGCAGTCACCCTTCATTCTCAGCCCCGCCCCACCCTGTCCCTGGCAACCACTAACTTACTCTCTGTCTTGATGGATTTGACTGTTCTGAACATCTCATAAAAATGAAGTCACTGGGCTGGGGATATTGCAAGCACAGGCCATGGGTTCAATCCCCAGTACCACCAAAAAAAAAAAAAAAAAAATAGAGTCATACATTATGTGACTTTTTGTGTTTGACTTCTTTTACTTGTAATGTTTTCAAGGTTAACGAGTGTAGTTAAGGAGTATTGTAACTACAATACTCGTTAATACTGTAACGAGTATTGTCTTTGGAATAGTATGAAAAAGAAAAAGCCTAATACACAATTGGGGAAGTGAGATAGCATATAAAAGACAAAAAGGAGTATTACGAAATATCTATGTGTAGAGTGTAGTATCTATCCATACTTGTTTATTTCCATGGTTGAACAATATTCCATTGCATGGATAGTCCACATTTAGAAATAGCCTTTTTTAAAAACAATTTCAGGTTTATAGAAAAATTGAGTGAAGAATAGAGTCCCCCTGTACCCCCTCACTACTAGTACTTCCCACTTCCCCTGTTTAAACAGCTTACTTTAGTGTGATGGTGTATCACAATTTGTTTATCCATTCATGATTTGATGGACGTTTGGGTTGTTTCTACCTTTAAGCAGTTAAGAATAATGGTGCTGTGAACTTTGGTTTGCGAGCTTTTGTATGAACATTTGTTTAGTTCTCTTGGGCATATACTTAGGAAGATTCCTGGATCATATGGTAACTGTATATGTAATTTTTCAAGGAATTTCCAGAATGTTTTCCAAAATGGCTAAACCATTTTACCTTCTCACCAGCAATGTATGAGGGTTCCAGTTTCTAGACATCCTCCTTAATACTTGTTACTATCTGTCTTTTTTATTATAACCTTTGTGTTAGTCTGTTTTGTGGTATTATAACACAATACCTAAGACTGGGTAGTGTAGAAAGAAAAAAATTATTTCTTATAGTTTTACAGGCTGGGAATCAAGGTCAAGGGGCCCAAATCTGTGAAGGCCCTCCCATCATAATGTAGAGAAGGTCATCCCTTGGAAAGAAAGGGAGTGTGCAAGCTCAAGTCTCTCTTCTTATACAGCAGTTAATTTCATCAGGGGAAAAAATGCTCATATGTGCAAAATATTTTGTACTAACTTCTGAGGTTTATTTATTAAGATTTTTGAACCTAGTTTTAATGATTCTTGCCCAAAGGCAGAGCCTAAGGCAAACCTTTTATTCATTGCTTCTGATTTAATTGCTTGCAGGCATAAATATTGCCTAGGCAATCTTTACCTGGTGAGCTTTTTATTTACTTGTACATGGTAAAGTGATTCATTAAGTGTCTTAGTTGCCTAAAATTCCTCACATCATCATTCCAGAGGATGCTACAGCTTTGGAAGAGGACCCAGTTCTCTACAGTAAACTCTTTGTATTTGAGAAAAATCTGCACAGTGACCTATACTTCTTTGAACTTTTGGCCTGTCAATCTAAAAAATATGAAGAGAGGAAATCCTGGAAGTGATACCCCTGGATGACTCTGCATTTCTAAAATGCGGAGACATAATCTATTACAGCACAAGAAGATAATGCTGTAGGTTAAAACAGCCTCCTCCAGGCCCTGAGCTTGCCCCTCCCCTCAGCCAAGACTGATCTCCTGCTCTCCATGCGTGCTCCACTTTTTAAAAATAAATCGACTCATTAAAACCAATACCAATTTATTAAAATAGCAAGCAATTAGTGGCTCTTATACATGTGCTCAGGGATCCTTGAACATTAAGTAACCAAAGCCCATTTAATTTTAGGTTCACTTTTCTAGATTCTGGAACACTGCAGTTCACCTCAGAAAGGAGTTATTGAAATGCCCCTGAGGTCAGAAAGATAAAGAGCTAATAATGATCACAGGGTCTGTGATGCAGAAGGAAAAGGGAAATATGTCACAGGATGCTGGGAAGGGTTGGAAAGGGGAGCTGAGCAATGAGCAAACCTGCACCTTGCCAGCAGGGCCCTGTGGTGCACACAGTAGTGAACCCTTCCTGCCAGGCAGGAACTCCTTCTGGAAACTTCTTGCAGGCGGTGAGCCTTCTGTCATTTTGGCTTCTATCACTTCATACCTATGCAGATTTAATTAAAAATTGCCAAAAAGGAGCAAAGAAAAACATCCCTACAGTCCAGTTGGGTGATGGCTTCGTGTTTTTTCCTTTTATCCACAATTCAACAACACATTCAAGGCTGAATTTCCAGAGCCTAATTTCATGTCTGTATAATGCAGGTGTCCAATAAAAACTTAAGTGGGAGACTCAGTATGTACTTTGTGTAAGGGATTAGGGGTTTTTTTTTCCATGTTTACAGCACATAATTTATTAGAAGCTCAATCCAGAGAAAATGTGATTGAAAACAGATAACTAAAAACTGGGCCTTCATTTGAATTATACAGTCGGAGCCGTCATCTCTGATTTTGATTTATAGTTGAATTTCTAATGTTTTTTATCAGTGCATTATAGTTATACATAGTAATGGAGTACATTTTGACATATTCAGATACGTATGGAATATAATTTGCTCCATTTCAGCCCCCAGTGCTTCTTTCCCTTCCTTCTCCTTCCCACAACTGTTCCCCTTCCTCTACTGACTTCCTTCTATTTATTTATTTTTTAATTTGTGTTTTATAGATATATCTAAAGATGGAAATCACTGTGTTGTGTGTATACACACACACACACACACACACACAAACACATCATAATTTGGTCAGGTTCATTCCACAGTTCCTCACATTTAAGAATTAGAGTGAATGAGGTACATGGGGAAGAAGGGGCCGGAAGGAATGACCTTGTCATCATCCTGCCTTTAGGAAGCTTGTAATTTAAGGAAGAACACTGTGAAATAAATGCTGATGAACCCTACAGATGAACAGAAAAGGAAAGAAGGCCTTCCAGGGGGGAGCTTTTTGAGGAGTCCTGGAAGGTGACATTCCTTCCCCTGGGGTGCTTCTCTAATATCAGTCTGTAGTTAGGTTCCTGATGAAACTTTTTAACCAGAAATGAAAGGCCTAATTGGATTACTGTGAGAGAGTACATTAAGTGACAACACTGAGCCAACTTTCTTGCTTGATTTATTACTTACAGAGTGTCTTAACCCAGGAAAGAAAAAGATCCACTGCCATGGTTTTACAAATAGAAGCACTAAATCCTTTGTCCCTAAGGCTAGTTGGAAGGGTAGAGAAATAATTACACAATTTAAACAAATAATTCGATAAAAAAAAACGTGAAGGTGGTGATTAAGGAGATCAGGAAAGAGCAAATGGTTAGGGTCACTATAATTTAACAGACATCCACATTTAGAAACTGAAATGTTGAAATCTGCATTTGAAAGATGTCACTGTATCTCCTTAGCATTCAAACCAAGTTAGTATTCCCTTGTTATCAGACACCACCCAGGCTATTGAAATTGGAGCCCTGCAAGCTGAACCGTAATAACCTCACAACAATAGCCAGGGATTGGTTACTTAAATAAATAAATAAATAAATAAAGATTTCCCACATTGAGAGGCATTTACTAGAAAACTCAGAAGGCACCAACTAGGTTAGTGATTAATCAGCGCTGGGTCCCTTGATAGAGCCTCATTCACACACAGCCACAGCCCACAAATGTTTCTGTTCTCATCAAGAGCATCATTTCCACTTCAAAGTTAGTGTGTGGAATAAAACAACAGCTTATTCTTGTAATCATCTGAGCTACCTAGAGTAGTTTAAGGAGATTTGAGCACCTACGTTTCCACAGCTGCCTCCCCACGTTGCCCTGTCTGTCTTGCCTGCAGGAAAGTATCTGTATTGGGGTTTAGGGGGCCAGACTGTATCCTACACATAGGTCCAGATCTTCATATCTCCACCTTATAACTGTGTGATCTTTAGCTGCTTGTCTTCTTTTTTGAAACTTTGTGTTCTGCATCTATAAAAATGGATTGTTAAAAAGACTTTTGAAAGAGATTAATTCCTCACTATATGGGAGTGAGTGCCATTTAGAGTTCTTAATAAAGATGTAACAAATTCCATGTACCTTATTTACAGGAAAACTCTTAAAACCCTCACATAGGACTTAAGTTTATCTGAAATAAAATTCTAGCATGTCATGTTAACCCAGTTCACATGAAATGAGAGGAATACTTGATAAAGGAAGATACTGTGAACAAAGTGTGAATTGACAGCAGAAGGCTTGACAATGAGCCAAGAGATGGGGAAGTAGGAAAGAGCAAATGAAAGACCACTAAAAGCCTAGTGGCCTCTTAAGTGTTATAGGCCATTACCAGCTTCAAATACTTGGTAGCACTTAGTGCAGTAATTGATGTAAAAGCAGACAGAATCATTGTGATGGTGGAATTTGGAAGAAAATGATGGGTATGAAGGCAGAAAAATATTTAAAAATATTTCCATAGAGTGAAAAAACTAAAAATTTGGTGCTAAAAGGGAAGACTTTGGTTATGGGAACTTTCTATATTCTTTGGGAAGGTATCATTTTTTTTTTTTTTTAGTTTAGTAGCTCACTAGTTTTTATCAAGTCTTCCAGCAGCAAAGCCCACCCTCAAATATAGACTGCAGACTATTTCAGATACTGAAAGCCTTATGAAAATATTTGGAAGGATATATTAGATGTACATTTGGGCTTTGAATATGATTTTTTTAGTCAATATTTATTGAGCACTGACAGTACTCGAAGCACTGAACTCATTTAATTCTAACGTTGATGTGAAAAAGGGACATCATCAGCCCCCACTTTACAGATGGGGACACTGAGGCACAAACAGATTTAGTAATCATCCAAGGTTGCACACCTTATAAATGGATTTTGAAGAGTATAATCTTGCCCCTAACTCTTAAGCATATAATAATTGTAAGACCTGCCTTTGAAGAATTAATTTTAGTTGAAGTCGAGAATTAACTATTAAGAAAGATGTTTCTGATATAAAACACAAATTATTTTTCTTTAATGTTGGTAGAGTCTTAATAATTCCTATGAAGTCTTATACATTAACTGCTGAGATTTATAAATTTTGCTGGCTATTGCTGATAACAAAATTAATGAGACTCAATGCCACTTCAGGGAAGTACAGAGGGTTGAATGCTTAAGGCTCTCTGTAAGCAAGTCAGTAAAATGAGCATGAGAACATGGACGTCAAGGGGAATGTAAGGTCCTCAGTGATTTCCACTTGATCCTGGACTAGTTCTTTCTCTACTGGTCAAATGGTTCACCTGCTGCCCCGCATGTCATGGATATTTTCTTAAAGGAAGATCATTAGACTTTGTCAAGTGAGAGCTTTTGCATTAATACTGAAATAGATATCTGAAACTTTTATCCCGAGGGAAAGAATGTTGAGACAGAATATAGCAGATAATGTTTTGTTGTGGGTGGACTGTTAACAGTTTATCACTTCTCAACAGGGACCGAAACAGTAAAATAAAGCTTAAAAGTGATGAGTGTTTGTCCTTATGGCAGGTTTATGTGTTTACTTTCATGCCTTTCTCCCATCTGGGATGCACCCAATCAAGTAATGGTGCCAAATGGACCTTAGTGGAGTTCCCCTAAGAATTAGTGAATCATAATCCTCTTCTTCCCAGAGGTAACCGCCATCTGAAACCCGGGTCTACTGGGATTTATTACATGTACAATGTTCATAGCCACTGATTTGGGGGTCTGCCAAAGGCTCCCTGAGTACTCTAATGTGCTGAGAAGGAAGCATTATAAGTCACTTATATATAGCGGAAGCGCCAGCAAACCGCACACCCATCATTGAGGGTGCTTATCAACTGTCAGCACAACAGAAATAAAACCTGGAAATGTATTTTATGTTTAAATTATGCAAATAGATGCTTTAGGTTGGGCTTTCCTCTCAACCTCAAAATCAAGGAGCATTCTGCCACAGCCTTGGTGTGCTTGAGGAGATCCAGCAAGATATGGTGAAATACTAGGCACTGGCAACAGCTTGGAGCCATTTCCAAATCCTGAAGGGGCTAGAGGAGGGTCGTGTTACCTAGAACCCAAAGGTGCCCATGTGTGAAGGACTTGGGCAGAGGAACACAGCCTCTGGCGGAGAAGGAGACAAAAGGATAAATTCCCTGCCTTCACTGTCTTCTTTGCTGGTAGGATTTGTTGTGTGACGTTGGGTGTACCCTAGAGTTACTGGCAAAGAAGTTACATATTGAACAGCATAGCATGTACCCTTGGGTAATTCATTGAGTTAAATTCTTCTGCCACCTAAGCTTGTGTATGATAGATTAGAGTGTCAGTAAATCGAGTGAATGTAGGCCATGGTTTAGCAAGGCAACACTTCAGGAACATAGCTGCAACAGGCATGCATTCCAAGATGCACGGACTAGAATGTTTGTATCATTCAAGAATCTAAAGGCAAGGGAACCCTCACTTGACCATGTAGTTAAGAAGAGTTTCTGTTAAACTAGGTTTGAATCTCGGCTGTGTATTTACCAGTTTTTGTTCATTCATTCAACAATTTATTGAGCATTTATGATGCACTGACCATATTGTTCCAGGTGTTAAGGATAGAGAAGTGAAAAACAGGCAAGATGCCTGTTCTCATGGTGCCTGCCTTTAATGGGGGATGGCTACTGCGTAAGCACACAAGCAAGTTCAGATAATGACAAATGAAACAAAGTAACGCAGTGGAGAGCTGGGGCAGGGGAATGTCTGGGGAGATGACATCTGAACTGAGAATCTCAGGCTCAGAGAGGGCCCAAGGGATGCACAGGTGGTAGGCAAAGCAGTGAGTCAGGAAGGGAAAGAGGGGAGCAGATGAAGTCTGCATTGTCAGAGTAATGGGAGGCCATGAGGGTTTTAAGAGAAGAAAAATGGTTTGATGTATGTTTTTGAGATCCCTCCGATGACTCTGTAGTACTTGAATTATCAAGAGGTGAAGCCAGCAGCAGGACATTAAATTGAGAGGCTTATCCTAGCATGGAGAGAAAGGACACAGAAAAGGATAAGGATGCAGTCCATATGACAGCATGTGACTCCCCATTTTCCTAATGAGACTAGAAATGTTTATTTGCTAACTCCAGTAAACCTTTTGCAACATGGATGAAATATCAATATCTATTTTTTTAATTTGTAATTTTAGTTAAATATATTTGTACTCTTATTAATTTAGAAATATTGCTTTTATGCATTTTTTCATTTAAAAGTTTTATTCAGTCTTTCTCATCTCTAGAGTAACTTGTTAATTCATCTGACTTTTCATGAGTAAATCGTCTTCACTTCTTCCCAGATTGTTTGAGATAAAGCAATTTTGAATCCATGTCTCACTCTCATTGGCCATCTGTTCAAGCCAGCCAATAAGGTATAGGCTAGGTTACTATAACAAATAGACTCCAAAATAGAGGTTAAAACTAGACGGATGATTGTCTCTTGCAAAATAGCACATTTGGGTGATCCAGGCTGATAGGCAGCTATGCCTCCTTACCACTTGGCTACTGCTTCTAGAACGAGTGGCTCTCATCTGCCTAGCAGAAAGGAGGGGAGAGGGACCAGGGGACGCTCTGGTCATTTTAAGTTCAGGATGAAGTGCCACATGTCGTTTCTAATTTTATCCCAAGACATCCTAGTCAGATGGACACCTGTTATTGTAGAAGAGGGGGAGAGTGGAAGTAGACATTAGTGAACAGCCAGCAGGCTGTCACTGCATCCACTGCATAGCCTGGGACAGCTGGCTTTTCTCTTATCCTGTAGATGTAGATAATTATCTTTCTCTCTCCAGAGCTATTCTGTTCCCAAGTCCAGATAGCAAGTGAGGTAGGGTTTTGTGATCTCTACAGCTTAACCACTGACTGTGTTACTATTTAAAGGGATCTTTAAATGCATGGAGGAGTCATACCTTGGGAATAATTAGAAAATATGCTTTTGAATTTCTCTGTCTCTTTCATTTGAAACAATCCCATTGGTTGACTCTGAAGGCAGCCAAAAGTACCACAGACAGACGCCAGTTCAGACTGACATGTCTTTTTCAAATGACACTTTTTGTTCAAAGAACGTAATTATGAAACAGCCCTAAAATAAGAGGCTTTGAAAAGACTCTAATATAAGGGGATTTCTTCTTTTATGAGAGGTAATTGAACAAGGAGAAGTACTCATCTTATATTTAGACACAGAGGTAGGGAGGGTCAGGTCATCTCAGAAGCAGTTGGGGGAAAGGTTAGTTGGAGGGAGAGTGTAATCTGTAATATAAGGAAATGTTTTCTCTTTTTCTTTAACATGGAAAATAATTAATACTTACCTTTTTCCCATTGCCATAGTATTCATAAAAGATATTGGTTATATATCATCGTATATGTACCATGTAAATACTATACAACTCTGAGAGGTGAAAAATAGATATCCTCTGTTTTCGCAAATAATCAGTCTCAGCAATTAACAGGAGACTGTTTATAGTGACAGTATCGACCTGTTATAGAGTCTGCTCTCCATGAATGATCATGTTCATTGTTGTTATAAAAGGAGAAAAGAGGGAAGTTTACAAATGGCACACCTTTAAGGCATTGGGATGATCACTTCCTGCCCCACCTGTGTGGGTCCTGTTTTATCTCTGGTGCCTCATTGGTAAGAATTATTCTGATATGATGGACGGCTTTGGTGGAAGCTTAATAAGTATGTAAATACTTATGTTTACTTTGAGAGAGCGCCTAGTGGAAGTAAGACACCTACTAATGTCCCAGAGAGCCCTGGACTCCATTTTATCTCCTCAGAACAACAGATCTGCCCTGTTCCTCTCTTGCAGGCAGTGCTGTGAAGTGCCTTGCATATTTAAATAGCTGGAATGCATGAAGTACACAAGCATTTTCCTCAAAATGTCACATGCTTGCCATTAAATTTAGGGATGTGTGGAGTTTTTATGTATTTATATCTTGCTGGCTCATGGGGATATGATAATGTGGAAAAACTATTTTGTTCCAATATTGTCAAAGGAGTAGTCTTGAATGTTGTGTAGGCATTTGCTTCTATTTGACAGTTTGGTATTTCTTCAGATGCTTTGTGTCCATTCATGAGGGCAATGGTTTCATTTGAAATGCTGCAGTCACCAGGGAGAAGGCCCTGTGCTCTTCCCTGATAGGTCCGCTCTCCCTCTGCCTCCTGTTGCTATGGTGCCCAGCCGAGTAACTTCCTTGCCCTGCACATGCAGGAGGCTCGGTCTCCATGGATACCCCACTCTGAGACTGTACTCTACGGAGAGATGAGCTGCACACACTGTATTTCTGCAAAAGACATACCCAGCCTGTGGTGGGAGGCTGTTTGCAGAGGCAGTGTTTGCCATGAAAGTCTACGGAGCTTACCTTCTAAGTGAGTAGTATTAGTCACAGTAAGTAAATAATTACATTGGATCATTGAGGATATTCTCTGTGTTGTGCATGTGTGTGTGTATGTGTGTAAAGTTAGTTATAATAGGCTAAAAATACTAAAAATACTAAATACTAAATACTAAAAACAAATTTTCAACTCCACCTTTTAGATATTCTGAATGCAGAACCAATACCTAAACTTTTCAAAATATACACATGTATTGTTTTAGATACTCCTGGTAGTTTGTGAGTCTGTTTGTGTCATTTCCCATGCACACACACACGCTCATGCACACACACACGCTCATGCACACACACACACATACACACACACTGACCATGTGGACAGTTATATTTTAGAATACTCTTCTCACCCTGGAGTATTGCATGTTGCATTTTGTAAATACCAATCATGGCCTTCCCAGTTGTGTGTTTGGGGAAAAGATGAGCCCAGCTATAATTAATGCTAATTGGCACTGCACACAGTTTGCAGTGGGCCTCTGTGTAGGCTGGGATGTGATGTATTTATTATCAAGAGAGGACCTGCTCATGTGATTACAAAAAGGAATGCCATGTCCGCTGGCTCACCCTGCAAATTATTCCAAGCACATCTCTCTGACCTGTTTTAATTTACTTTTCTCACATGGCCTCCAGTAGAAATTCTGAAACTCTTCATGCCCATGGAATTGGGATGTGGAAGATTTTCATTTGTATTAACTCATTTGCTTTATCACTTCCACTTTCCTGTACATTCCAAGAGAATAGGATTGGTTTCCCAGTGTTGTAAAACACATGTGTCATCTTAAAGGGCTTTTCATCTGCTGGGCAAATGATTAATGCCTGTGGTGTTAAAATTAATTAATAGAAACACAAGAAAGTCTCTGCATATGGTAGCTTCAGCTCTAGTTCAATAAACTTAAAATTGTATAAAATTAAGATTTTTTTTTACACTGTCTGCAGGAGATAACCAGCATCTACCACCTCCAAACAAAAATCAGAACATGGACTAGAAAGGTATAATAAATTTGCTTTTAATCATATAAAACAATGAGCACAAAACATTATGCTAGACAGTAAATTTCTTCTGTTTTCTATGCTCATGTCCATCCAAGCAAAGGAGAAACTGTTCAATGTCATCTTTTCCAACAGTTAGTCATGGCTCAGTTTTCATTGCTCCAAGTGATGGAAAGATACCACCCTTTGAAAATGTGACTGTACCAATGACAACTTTGTTCCTGATTTTGTCACAGGGGCCAAGATTTAGGTCATTTTTTTAATATTTTATAAATTGAAGCTTCATTGTAGTTAAAGTGCAATGGACAAACATAGGTACATGATCAGTTTTGTAGAGATCATGGTTTTAAAGAACTAGAAACAATGTTCATGACATTTCCCAGAGTTTTCACCTCATTCGTAGGCTAATGCCCGTATCCCTTCCTCAAAGTTTCTGTTGAATCCTCTTGTCCCTCATGTCTCTGAAAACTCAGGACAGTGTGGGATTTTTATCCTACCTCAAAATGTCTGTCTCTCCTCTCTGAAATTGTTCCCTCATCTCTATAGTGCAGATAAAAATAGCACCTATCAGATAAGACTGCTTAGAAAAAGTCATTGACATAATCCGTGGCACAGGATGTACGTTTTAGCTGCTGTTGTCTCCTGGTGACTGTAAGCATCATCGTCATCATTTTTACAATGCAGAGGTCAGTGGAAGTTTTAGTTAATAGCCTGAACAGTTCTTTAACTTGATTTTTTTTCAGCCTATCAAATTTTATATCAAATAGTTACTAAGAACCTACATGTACTTGGCATTTTGAATGGTATTATGGGATTCAGTGTGCACAAGAATGTAGCTAGTAGAAAGTGAAATATTCAGGATTAATTTTCTCCTTTTCAAATGTGCAGCTTTATTCTGCTAAATGACTCGTGTGTGTGTGTGTGTGTGTGTGTGTGTGTGTAATTAAATGTTTGTCAATTACTTTCGTTGCCACTAACACAATGGACGTGGGAGATACTGCAAGGGATGTGTAGGATAAAAGAAGTTAGGCCATAGAATAATTCTAGTTACTCTTTATGATGAATTAGAAATGTGACATTTAAAATCTAAGTTCAAATTTTTAAGCTCACTTCCTTTTCTGAAAGGATTTCCGTCCAGAGTGCAGTCAATGATATATTTTTTTAAAAAAGGTTAATTTCATTGAGTTGAAGGTTTGGGGAATGATGGGAGAGGAAGAGATGGGAAATGATTGATTAATCTGTTTAAAAATAGGCCCCATGCTGGGATTTTTCCTTTTGCACTAATCTTGCGTGACATCTGAGCCAAAAAAAATTAAGACCAATGCCACATGTGCAGAGCCTGCTGGTGCTGATTTTACAGTCCATGAAGAGTTGACCTAGATTACATTTGTAGCTTTATTTTTATTTTAATGTCATTTTCATTTCCCACTTCTTCTTTCTGGCACATTCTCTTCTTTCCATCTGTTTGCCCTGGAAAGAACATAGCATGTACAAGAAGGATGATACCAACTCACTTGAATAGGAAAGGAGAGGGGGGGCATATACATTTTTAGGATGTGGTTTAAAATGAAGCCTCTAGAGGTTGGGAACTTGGAATCAATGATAGTCCACACATGCTGAATGTATTTTCCTGAGCATAATTTCATATGCAACATCACTCAAATGATATAGTTAGATTAGGCCTTCTTTCCTAATGTTTCTCAAGGCAAAATTAAATCCTTTAAGGCATCTCCACTGAAATTATGATATTATATTTATATTCTCCTGGTCTGTGACCAGAATGATGACCCACTTTCTTTTCCATTGTTATTGGTCATGTATCTGCATGCTGAGATGGTGCACAATTTGTTAAGTGTTTGTTAGGTATTTGGTGCTGCAATCATGAATTTTGGGTCATATCCTTTTGTTGACCTCCAGGGAGCTTTTTCAAGTCTCTATTTACAATTCTATTTGCTGAGTCCTTTTGTTCATTGGGGGACTTTGTGGCAGTTTCAGATGAAGGGATGCTCCCTTGTCTTGTGCAGCAGTAACATTGTTCAGGGAAACTGGATCTTCTTGAGCCTGAGCTCCTTGTGCTCGCCTCTGAGGCTGGGATAGGCAGGCTCTGCCAGGAAGATCTGATTTCTGCTGAAGTTCTTGAGAGAGAGAGAGGCTATGTCTACACCTGATACCAGGCTACTACCTGGCATGCACTACTTCTCTCTTCATTTGTGGAGGAAGTGAGGGATCCAAGCCAGGCTTAGCAGCACTCGTTCACAGATGATGGTCTAGGATCTACAGATAGTGCCATCATCTGGTACTGTCAAGCCCAGAGAAGAGGCATGGTAAAGGGCTTTTCCTAGGCAAAGCCGGGTGGTTCTTAAGTTTTGGCTGGGATTCTCCAGGTTAGCATTTCCACCTTCCTTTAGTCATCAGTCTCAGCCACCATTCAACAGAACTGAACCCAGTAATGCTACTCATTTTTTTTCCCACAAGTATTTATTATAAGCCAGGCACTAGAATCAAACAGTAAATCAGGACCCCTGTATATGTGTGATATGTTTCTGAGAGAGATACAGGGTCCCATGAGAGGAATGAGGAGGACCATGTAACCAGACTGGGGGTAGGGTGGTCTGTGACGACCCCAGGGGGTGTAATGTAATATTGACACAAACAGTAAAATCAGATCTTTAGGTGCAGAAACACTTGAGGATTGACCTTGACATACCATTGTTGTTAACTAAAATACTATGTATGCCCTTAGAGGTTTTTTTTTAAATTAAATTATGGCCTCTATGTTACATTTATAATTAATATTTAGATGGTTCTGTACCAGGATATGAACTTCTCTGTAACAAGGACTATGTCTCCTTTCCTTTCTATCATTTATTATTGTGTGTATTAAATTCACTTTTATTGCTTCCATTTTTTGTGAAAAAATATTGCATATAATGTGATGCATAAAAAGCATGCATGGACACCTGAGTAGGCCGGATGGCACACTCATGCAGAAGGTACTTGTGGGCTGGCCTTGCACTTTAAGCGTTGCCACCACTAAAGCTGCCCATACGCTCATATTCCATTCTGTGTTTACCCCAGGGGTAACCACTACGTGGAAATGTGTGTTTTATCATTTCCTTTAAGAATAATTTTCTTTTCATGTGCCTCTAAAAATATGGTATAATACAGGGTAAAGTTTTAAAGCCCCGGAATCGTGTTTTCTTTGTCTTTGTGTTCCCCTCAGTTAGCACTGTGCCCCATACTTAGTCGGTCCTCAAGAGATGTTTCTGAGAGAATGAACATGACAGAGCCTAGAAGATATTTTTGCAGCTGTGTATGCCCAAGTGGAATTGAAATCCAACTTTAGAGGACTTGTCACTTTTGAGCCTTGCTGATTTCATCTCACCAGGGTGTTTGTAAATCTACAGTACAGAAATTGGTCACATATTTACTTACCTGTTTGGGGATATTTTCAAACTAGCATTTCCAAAGCCTACTTGATCTCCTTTTTACTGCTGTGTGAACACTCTCCAGTGGTTCTAAGGAGAGTGACCTTAATTAGCTTGCAAGACTCTGCTTTGCTTTGCTATTCCATTTTGGTTTCTCATAGAACATTGTGGTGTGGGGAGAGAAGGAGAGCAGAAAGGAGAGAACATTGAGTACACTTGAATTTAAAAGTTAACTTGCACAGGGGGTGGGGCCGAGTGGCTGAGCAAGCAAAGGGTTGGCCTAGGAACATGTGCACAGTGCCAAACTTCACTGAGAGTTGAGATCCTGGAGAAGGTTCCTTTAAATGGGCCCATAGAAATGCAGAACACAGGCTGTGTGCAAAGAACAGTGGAATTGTGAGTACACTCCATTCTTTTTAAGTGCTGTCAACCACATTAGGACAAATAGAGAGCTTTGGGGAGGGGACTAGGTGGAAGGGAACATTCAAAATGTTTTGTTCAGAGAGTTGAGAGTTGGAATAATTTTCAGTTGACAGACAATGGTGTGAGGTGAAATGCTGGTGCTCATTATTGAAGGTGAAACATCCCATCTCTCCTTGGTTGGCTCCCCAGCTCCAGAAGGGGGGCCAAAATGGGAGCACAGCATCCTAGGTGCAGGTCCCCAAGAGGAAGTTGCTGGGCTCGCTGGATCTTGAACAGGTCTCAGGACAAGAGTGCAGGAGCTGCCCCACCTGCCTTGCACCTGCTTTCCTGAGCCTGTCCCCTGCCCAGAAACCTCCCAGTTGTGTGGCCAGGCCTTTCCCTGGAAGCATTTCCCTGTGATTGCCTTTATCCTATCCCATTCTCACCTTAGTTCTTTGAACACATGTCAGAATTAAAGTAAACCACACTAGGCCTTCCATTTCTCCATTTGCTTTTATTCTCACATTCTGAACAGATGTCAGAAATTGCCAGCATTTACCCAACTTATTTGTCTTACTTTATTGACATTTGTACTTGCAAAAAAAAAAATCACATTAAAGATTACAGAGGGGTAAATCCAACCTACATCTTGGAGGATCAGATTATTCAATATTTTTTTTAGAAATTCTTCAGGCCATATGAAGAAGAGTTTTACTTTTTATTTGATTGAGATAATTCCTTTTTTTGTTGTTTTTTTCTGCTCTTTGTTGTGTGGAAAACATGTTTTTCCATTTGATTGTTCTTTTATGGGTAGAACTACACCCAAGTGTGTAACCTAAGATAAAGGCATTTTTAATGTTTAACTTACTTTATACATTTCCTGTTTTAAATTCTTTCATTTGCCTGGAGCTCTGCAAGATTTTGAACCTATGCAGTTCATTTTGGGAACCTACAAGCTACGTGGAAATGGACTGCACACTCAGGCCTCTTTCTCACTTGCCACGTGACCTGTCCACTAACTCTCGTGGTCACCTGAATTATGTCCAGCCTCTAGCCTCCCCGCCAGACATTGCTGTCACAGTTTCTTCATAAAACACCACTTGGTTCAGCCCATTCGAAACTCACCCTGGTCCCCTCTGGCCTTCACAATGGCGTGCTTCCCACCCACGATGACCGTTGCATAAGTTTCACATTTTTCAGCTCTCTCACTCTTTGGGCTTCATCCTCTCATCTGATCACAGAACTCCTTCCAGACACAAGAGTGACTCGGCTTTATGCCTGCTTCGTGGTTTCCTTCCTCCATGTTTTGGTTTGTCCCATCCCTTTCACCTGAGGTCAGCTCCCTTCTACACCCCAACACTTGGTCCTTTCTGCCTGGTGCCCCAGGACCATCTCAATGGCTCTGTCTCATGATATGTCCCTTTCACTCTTCCTGTCATGTGAACCAAGACTAATTCTTCCTCCTGTGTGTTCCAGGTGACCCCTCTGCATTGTACTCTTTATATTCTTGTAGCCTCGTTGTTGGTGTAGCTCAGCTTCTCCTGCAGGATCCTGAGCCCTGGAACTGCATTTCTCCATGTCCCTTTCCTATGCCACAGATTAGTGCATGGAAGTCTCAGCACCAACATGCAGTGGATCAACTCCAATGTTACCATCTTAGCTTCTAGTTCTTAGATCTTTCTGACATTTGATCACTAGGTACCAAGCAGAGAGAGCAAAGAAGGAAGGCGGCTTTCCAGTCAGATGAGTCAACTCTGCTGTCGACTAGCTCTCTGACTTTAGATGAGTCCCGTCACCCCTCAGAAACCCAGCTTCCTCATCTTTGCCCTGTATGTCTTTAGGAGGAAAATGAAAGGAAATAGCAGGTGTAGCATGCTGGACGGAGGAGGTTCTGAGTGCACAGTGGCTAGCAGCATTATTATCTGACTCTGTCATCTGTCATATTCATTATCCCTTCAAGGTTTGTGTAATCTGTAGTGTGCTGTCAGTACCATGCCTTCCGTGTTTTCTTTCACAACATTAATTAAGCATGTTAAATGGGATAAGGGCAAGGACAGAGCCGGGCAACACATTACTAGCGATTTCCCTCGAGGGTGACAGGCAGTCCATTAGTCAGCATCCTTTGGGTACCAAACTGTGCTATCATCCAGTGCACACATGTCAGCCTTGTTTGTAAGAGTATCCTAAATGTTTGTATTAAATGTCTACTGAATTCCAGATATGTGAGTTACATGACAATCATAGCTCTGTCAGAAGAAGATTGAGAATTGTTTTTCATGTATGGCTCTCAGTGAACTCCAGTTGGCTCCTTCTTGCCTATTAAGGGACTTTTTCTACACTTATCTGGTGATCAACATCACACATAGCAATCTGTGATTTTCAAAATTTATTTTTGCTCTGTAGTACCCTGCACAGTTTTTGTCCATTTCCAACCTGCCACCTCTTTCTTTTTGATTTCTCAGAAGTTGGTGACGCTATTTCCACAATCATATCTGTGGGTCCTTTCAGAACTTTTCTTCCCTCACTCTTTAAATAATTCTTCTGAGTCTATAGCACTGTGCTTGGCTCAAGGGTGCAGTGATGGAAAGACAGAGGTCTTCCCAGTCTGCTTGTTTTTTTACATGATAGTATCCTGGGCTGAAAACTTGAGTTTTAAGAGATTTGAGCATATGGGATGGGGATAGGAATGGAGGAAATATTTTGATCCTAATTTATTGTAGATAACATTAGTCTGTCAGCTCAACCTAAAGGGAAAGTAGGAGAAGGAAGAAGGTAACTCAGCCAAGGCCCCCTCCAGGAGACATCACTGATTGCCAAAGGCAGAAGAACCTTTAACCTATTTGTCTGTGAAATCTTTGAAGGCAACAGCACCTACTCTGTGCTAAATCCTGCATTAGTCACTGGGATACAATAATGAACACGTATTACAGCAAACCAGCAATTACCGTCCAAGAATTTAAATGCTAGTTAAATTGTGGGTGAGGTGAGTACACAAAGGAAGGGCACCTAATCCATTCCTGAAGGCACTGAAGGTCAAGGCTGAACTGAATGGTAATGAGCAGGTTGGTATAGTTAGCCAGGTCCAGAGAGAAAGAAAATAATATTGTTACAAGAGTGTGTTCAACAGGGCAGCTAGGGACCCTCAGGAAATGGTTTTGCTGGTCAGAAGTGGGGCAGGAGCAAGCAGAAGAGCTTGTAAAGGGCTTGTGGATCATGCTAAGGAGTTTGGACTTTGTCTTAAGGACACACATGACCCTTGAAGGGTTTTAACAGGAGAATCATCTAATGAGATTTATGCTCTGGAGCAGTGTAGAAGACGAAGTGCTCAGAACCACCCAGCAGCTAGCTGGGCACAGTGCAAGGCTGCTTCAGTAATTGTGGGTGAGAAATGATGAGGGTCTCAGACAAGAGACAGGGTGTAACAGCTGACCACAATTTGTAGTGACATATTGAAAACCTTTATTAGAGTGATTCTCCCAATTTTCCCATGCATGAAGATCACCTGGGCCATTTGTAACAATGTGGATGATGGCAGTGACTTGAAGAAATTTTTAGTGGAGTATGTGGAGTATGAGTCAGGAATTAGTATTTTTAACAAACAGTCCAGGTGATACTGATGCAGATGGTCCTCAGACCACCATGACAAACCCCTGTTTGATGTTATAATATGGTAATGCTTCTCCTATTTCTGCTGTGTTAACTTTTTGCCTGAGAACAAAGATTCAGTCCCAGTGTCTTTGATGAAAGTAGATGAATGACTCAGCCCTAAGGGTTCCTGTGCTGGGAAAGAGCAGACTCCTTGCTGCTGTGGTCTTTGCTCACTAATTGTTTGCCCCATCTCTGGGGATGCAGAGCAGAGTAGGGGTAATCTTGTTGAGACCCTTGTTGAAGATTGATTGTAAATGTTCTCTCTCTCTCTCTCTCTCTCTGATACTGGGGATTGAACCCGGGGTGCTTAGTC
This sequence comes from Glaucomys volans, assembly GCA_020662805.1. Taxonomy (NCBI): domain Eukaryota; kingdom Metazoa; phylum Chordata; class Mammalia; order Rodentia; family Sciuridae; genus Glaucomys; species Glaucomys volans. The sequence continues at coordinate 593,177 of JAJEJO010004176.1, forward strand.
ACTGAGCCACATCCCAGACCTTTTTTTAAATTTTATTTTACTTTGAGACAGGGTCTCACTAAGTTACCTAGGGCCTCACTAAGTTGCTGAGGCTGGCTTTGAACTTGAGATCCTCCTGCCTCTTGAGCCACTAGGATTACGGACACACACCACTGTGCCTGGCTGTAAAAATACTTTCAAAGATTTCAGCATGCCCTTTGCAAAAGCAAGCAAGAAAACATAGGGGAACAAAATTTCCTTAACTCTTGAAGTCCCACACAGTCTTGTTTTCTTCATGTTTAAGGTATATTTTGAAGCATTTGTTATTGTGGCATTTCCATTCCAAGCTTACCACTGTTTTAGTTTGGTCATTTAATAAGTACTTTACTGGCTTAAGACTTGCTTTTTTAAAAAACAATTCTCTGATGTCCATATGAAAAAATTCTTAGAGAAACTCTTTAGCAGCATACTCCCAAACACCCAGATAAATAGGCTAATGATAATGACGGACACTTACTGTGCGTTTGTAGTAAAACATTATGACACTTAATTCTTACAGCAGACCTATGCAATAGGCAGTCTTTTTACCTTTTTAGAGTGAGGACACTGAGGCATAGTGAGTTTAAACAACTTCCTGAGGTCACTCTGTCATGAAAAAATGGATATTTGAACTCTGGACCTGCTGATGCTAGAACTTGCTCTTAACCATGGAGATATATATATATATCTCACGTATATAATTATAAGAAGCATAGTTAGTACCACTTAGTAGTATGCCAAGTAAATTAAGCAGTTGACTCATTTTCAATGTGAAATGTTCAAAAGTGATTCCTGAAATGTATACTACAGTATGTATCTATATTTAAATAACTAACAAGCCTTCTGCTCCCTCTTTCTTAGGCAGCCTCTGAGAAAGCTGCTGTACAAGGGACCTCTGGTATGAGTGAACCAAGTAGTGGTTTTAAAGCTTGATGTTCATATAGCTGGAGAGCTTATTTGAACCTATAGTACTGGGCCCTGCTTCTGCCTGTAAGTTCATGAAGACTGTTTCTCAGTGAGTTGGACACATGTTCCCAGGAGATGCTGATGCTACTGATTTGGGACCATACTTATGAGAATCTCTTAGAGAGATGAGAGGATGATCAGTGAACTTAAGAGGAGAGGGTGTTTAAAATCTATCCCAAATTGCATCATTTGCTGTACAAATCAAGTTATTTAATTTCACAAAGACATTTTGAAGAGACAATTGTGAGGGCTAGTATGTAGATGCTTAGATTACTAAAAGACAGAAATCTTTAACATTTCTGAAGTAGGGCAATTGCTTTCTAATATAGACTTTATATGGTGGCTTTCCCCTCTCCAAAACAATGAGACCTGGTTTACAATTCTGATGTAACTCAATCCCAGTGTTTGGCCTTAGAATTGAGAACAAGTTCCAGGCTGCATTCAATATCAGCATGTATTCAAAGGAAGTCTCCTATCACCTCCCAGGAACAAGAATTGTTTCCTTCAATGAGGCTGGATGAGTAATCCAGAAACTGGATCATCTTCTCACATCCAAGGGGTGGTCTCCTTATCAAGGTTAAGGGCAGGGTCATGGAGTGACCTAGCCAAGCCTGACAGGGCACCAGGCAATGCCTGATTTTTAGAGCTGCTCAAGGTCAGAACTGCCATAGGATGAAAAGTCACTTAGGCATTTTGGACTCTATAATTGGGACAGTGTAAAGCAGAGATTATAGTTTTACTTTTAACTTTTGGTTTCCAAAAAACAGGGAAAGGGGAAAGGGATGTAAGGACAAATGTGTAAGGACAGACAATCCACACAGCATTTCTTTTTGTCTGCGGAATCCATTATTTTGCTTCTGGAAATGCAAATAGATGTTTATAAGAATGGAAAATTTGGCCAGGTGTGGTGGTGCACGCCTGTAATCCCAGCACTTGGGAGGTTGAGTCAGGAGGATCACGAGTTCAAAGCCAGCCTCAGCAACTTAGTGAGGCCCTAAGCAACTCAGTGAGACCCTGTCTCTAAATAAAATACAAAATAGGGCTGGGGATGTGCCTCAGTGACCAAGTGTCCCTGAGTTCAATCCCTGGTTCCAAAAAAAAAAGAATGGAAAATTTAGCTAGCTAAGTAACTGCAATAAATCCAACTCATTCTCTCATCATCAGGAGAATGAAGAAATAAATTGTGGTATAAATCATTCACTGGAATATTATATAGTAGTCAAATGAATGCATTACAACTATATGGAAAATTTTAGCATATAATATTGAGTGAAAATTGTCTCCAAAGCTAATATATATCATGATAATCTCTTCATAAAAAAGTTAAAAACAAAATAAGAAACAGTCTACTTTTCAGGAATACCAATAATTGTGATAATTCTTTGTAAATGAAAATGGTAAAAAAGAGAATGGGATGGATCGCATAAGTAGATGTAAGTTCATGTCAGTAATTTTTGTAACTGGTGTTGATTTCATCATTTATTATAATATTAAACATAAATACATAATCAAAACAAATCAGTTGGTAAATAAATATGGTCTTGTATGGGCCAATGATGAGTGTATGTTAAAAATCAAGAAAAAAAATCAAGGATTACAATTAATCCATTTTTGTGTATTTGAGATGTATACCCATAAAAGAAAAAAATTAAGAAAATAGCTTTCTGGGTTCCAGAGAAAATAATGAAATGTCACTCTTCTGTAGATAAATAGCAAGGTTGATTTCCACACAGCACTCTGACCTGAGCCTTTTACCTCTTTCTCCCATCTCTCATGTCACTTGTTCCCATTATAAATGGAGACCTTTAGAGGCTGTCAGTAGAACCACTTCAGACAGAATTGTGCAGTAGTATCCCTGAGGTAGGGAAAACATGTTCCTCCTTTTCTTAGATCCACCTTTCTGAGAAAGGAAATGTATTCACAAGTTGTCTCAGGAAAGTGAAGGCGGAAAGTTTGGAGAATGGAAAAGATAAATGACTCTTAATTTCACCAGTTACAAACACAGGGGCCTGCATCTTAGGAGAATTTGAACTCATCCCCCAATAAGTTGCTTTCGTGACCTCATTCCCTGTGGTGGTTACCTCTCTTGTTTCCAGTATTACTCTCTCCATACATGGTTCCCTTGGCCCTGTGGCCATCTCCACTGCTCTGCATGGCACAGTCTTAAATAGTTGTGAATGGTTTAAAAATGTACCTCGATCTGGGTGTCTTCTCCATCAAGTCTTGGTCCTACTAGCTGGAAACAGTCTTTGCCTTTTTGACCTCTTTGAGAAATTTATGTCTCTCTTAAAATATTTGCCTCTTTCTGAAGCCAGGATCAGGGTGTCAACTTGCTGGATATGTAAAGAGCTGAAGGACATACAAATGTGGACTAATGAAATCTCTCTGTTGCTAAGATGTTGGTTCCTACTGTGTATTATTTGTGATCCCCAGATCCTACCAGAAGGGTTTGATAATTAGCTACACACTATTGTTTAGTGTGCTGGGGGTTTTCCTGTTATATTAGAGAAGTCAACACAGCCAACATCTGAGAATTCATTCATGGCTTTATAATCCAAAGGGAGAAGGAAGAATCCTTATGATCCATCTTCTCTTAGTTTCTTTTCATGACTGTTTTGCACCCTTCCTTGCCACTCATATCCCACATGACAGCCTCACCTCATCAGGAGTCCCTGCTCCAAATCTATCTCCTTGATTTTTGCCTCAAAAGTATTGGAACCCCGATGGGGAATATTAGTCAGCTTTTCATCACCATGACTGAAATGCCCAACATGAACAATTTAAAGGAAGAAAGGTTTATTCTGGCTCAAGGTTTTAAAGATTTAAGTCCATGGTAACCAGCTTCATTGCTTTGGGCCTGAGGTAAGGCAGAACATCTTGGTGGAAGGTTCTGACAGAAGGAAGCTGCTTAGTTCATAGTAACCAGGAAGCAGACAGAGACAAATAGACAGAGGGAGAAAGACAAAGGATCCTGGGACAAGACAAGGTCCCCAAGGGCAAAACTCCAAGGACCCCCACTCGCTTCTGCTGGGTCTTACTTCATACACTTTCTACCGTTTCCCAATAGACCATTCAAATTATGAATCCCCTAAAGGATTAATCCCTCATGAGGTTAGAGCCCTTATGATCCAGTCACTTCCCCAAATCCCCATCTTCGAACTAACTGCATTGGGGACCAAGCCCTCCAACACATTAGTCTTTGTTGGGGGGAGCACTTCACATCTAAGCTATATAATATGTGGTTCAAAGATGGTAATTGTAAGAAAACTTAAGACAATAGCAATATTATAAAGTGCTTACTGAGTGCCAGGCACTTTTTTTTTTACATGTTTTATATGATTTAACTTACATGATTCTTACAACTCTGTGAGATACACATATTATTATCATACTACTACTCTCCTTTCAGAGATGAAAATGAGGCATAGTGAGATTGTTTTTCCCAAGGTCACATAGATAGTAAATGTGGCTGTTAATAAAAAGCAAAGGAGAACAACTTCATGGAGATTAAAAATTCAAGCAGGAAAGAGAGAAAAAAATATTCATGAATCAGGTTGAAAGGATATCAAGATGTTGGCAGTAGAACCTGTAACTAAGTTCAGCATTGTAATTCTGTTCTGTTTAAATGGCATGATGGTGGAGGTCGGTGCTGCTGAGAATGTCAAGAGAGTGAGCCAGTCTGACACTCAAGTTCTGAGTGGATGATGGAATTGGAAGCTCCCAGTGCTGCTGCCATGGGTAGCAAGGAACCTGTGAGTCCAGAGTGGATTGTGGCATATAGTGGGGTGGCCGGCCAGTGGGGACAAAACAGGAGGGGAGGCAGTCTAGACTGTTAGTCTTAAAGGCAATTTTAAAAGGTACTTAAATGCAGAAGTGAGGGGAAAACATGTTATTTCAGAGTCCTGTTGGACACCTTGGCAGTGAGTTTTAAATTATGTCATCTCTTTTCCAGCAAGTGGGAGTTTTCTTTTCATTCAGATCTAGAAATGCAAGACAGCGCCCTTTTACTAAGAAGAGTGGAGAAGGAAGTAGCTCCAAAAACATTCCTGTCCTTTTCTTCCCCCTTATATTCTGGACTTAAAGTCACAGCTCTGCTCTGACTTATTACCATTGATGGCTTCTCATCCTCCATTTTTCTCTCCCATGCTTTAATATCTGACCTCACCTTAACTCTCCCCACATGGCACCTTGCTCCACACCCACCCACCACTTTTCTGTGCTGCTTTTCCCTGATTTAGATTTTCCTGCCAGACATAGAGGGCAGGCATCTCATTTTGGTAAACACTGGATAAACACTCTTCCTTAAATAGAAACAGCAGCCTTTCTAGCTAGCTTTGTCGAAGGGGCAGAAACTCAGTTTGATTCAGCAACTTTGACAAGATTTCAAAGATAAGGACCAGGTTAATGTCTGGAAAATACTTCAGGAAGGTTGTGACCTCTTATTACTAGGTCCCCACGATAATCAGAATGAAGTTCATGGCCACTGTGGATGCCACCCTTCCCAGCCTGTTCAGTGAAAGGCAGTGAGGGAGAAGGCTGCCCCTGGAGCCTACCCACTAAAGGGCTTGTTGCTGATGCTGATTCCATTTGGAAACTGAAGGATGCCTGTACTTGGTTCCTTTGGTGCTGTCTGCCATTGACACAAAGACCACACTGAGGACAACAGGTTAGTGTTGATGGAATAACTCAGTAGCTGTGTAGGCTGGACTATGAGATGTTGCTCTCTGCTGAATGGTGTTTGACGTCCCCAATTGCATGGTCCAATCTTTTAAAAGAAGATTATGAACATCTCAAACCATGAATCAGTTGCTAACATCCTACTAGCTTTGCAAGCCAAACTTTTTCACATGAGTTTGGCTGGAAGTGGCCCAGTTTTGAACAACTTGTGCCCTGTGTATGTCCCCAAGTTCCCTTCCAGGTCT